>CATOGU010000209.1:37500-40000 GCA_951799445.1 Pseudisothecium myosuroides | reverse complement strand
ACTCCATCACTTAACTCCCTCCCCATTTTTTTTATCACAAGTGAATCCCAACTCCATCATAAAAAATATCACTCCATCACTTAACTCCCTCCCCATTTTTTTTATCACAAGTGAATCCCAACTCCATCATAAAAAATATCACTCCATCACTTAACTCCCTCCCCATTTTTTTTATCACAAGTGAATCCCAACTCCATCATAAAAAATATCACTCCATCACTTAACTCCCTCCCCATTTTTTTTATCACAAGTGAATCCCAACTCCATCATAAAAAATATCACTCCATCACTTAACTCCCTCCCCATTTTTTTTATCACAAGTGAATCCCAACTCCATCATAAAAAATATCACTCCATCACTTAACTCCCTCCCCATTTTTTTTATCACAAGTGAATCCCAACTCCATCATAAAAAATATCACTCCATCACTTAACTCCCTCCCCATTTTTTTTATCACAAGTGAATCCCAACTCCATCATAAAAAATATCACTCCATCACTTAACTCCCTCCCCATTTTTTTTATCACAAGTGAATCCCAACTCCATCATAAAAAATATCACTCCATCACTTAACTCCCTCCCCATTTTTTTTATCACAAGTGAATCCCAACTCCATCATAAAAAATATCACTCCATCACTTAACTCCCTCCCCATTTTTTTTATCACAAGTGAATCCCAACTCCATCATAAAAAATATCACTCCATCACTTAACTCCCTCCCCATTTTTTTTATCACAAGTGAATCCCAACTCCATCATAAAAAATATCACTCCATCACTTAACTCCCTCCCCATTTTTTTTATCACAAGTGAATCCCAACTCCATCATAAAAAATATCACTCCATCACTTAACTCCCTCCCCATTTTTTTTATCACAAGTGAATCCCAACTCCATCATAAAAAATATCACTCCATCACTTAACTCCCTCCCCATTTTTTTTATCACAAGTGAATCCCAACTCCATCATAAAAAATATCACTCCATCACTTAACTCCCTCCCCATTTTTTTTATCACAAGTGAATCCCAACTCCATCATAAAAAATATCACTCCATCACTTAACTCCCTCCCCATTTTTTTTATCACAAGTGAATCCCAACTCCATCATAAAAAATATCACTCCATCACTTAACTCCCTCCCCATTTTTTTTATCACAAGTGAATCCCAACTCCATCATAAAAAATATCACTCCATCACTTAACTCCCTCCCCATTTTTTTTATCACAAGTGAATCCCAACTCCATCATAAAAAATATCACTCCATCACTTAACTCCCTCCCCATTTTTTTTATCACAAGTGAATCCCAACTCCATCATAAAAAATATCACTCCATCACTTAACTCCCTCCCCATTTTTTTTATCACAAGTGAATCCCAACTCCATCATAAAAAATAAATCATAGATTTCAAAATTGAATTGTATCAAAAAGAAATCATAGATTTCAAAATTGAATTGTATCAAAAAGAAATCATAGATTTCAAAATTTCAAATGTATCAAATAGAAATCATAGATTTCTAAATTGAAATGTACAAAAATAAATCATGCATTTCAAAATTTATATGTATCAAAAATAAATCATAGATTTAAAGATTTGATTGTACCAAAAATAAATCATAGATTGAAAGATTTAAATGTACCAAAAATAAATCATAAGTTTAAAGATTTAAATGTACCAAAAATAAATCATAAGTTTAAAGATTGAAATGTACCAAAAATAAATCATTAATTTCAGAATTTAAATGTACCAAAAATTAATCATAAGTTTAAAGATTGAAATGTACCAAAAATAAATCATTAATTTCAGAATTTAAATGTACCAAAAATAAATCATAGATTTCAGAATTTAAATGTACCAAATTTAAATCATAAATTTCAAAATTTAAAAGCCTAAACCGAAACCCTATACCCTAAACCGAAACCCTAAACCCTAAACCGAAACCCTAAACCCTAAACCCTAAACCCTACCAAATGTAAATCATAAATTATAAGATTTAAATGTACCAAATGTAAATCATAAATTATAAGATTTAAATGTACCAATAATAAATCATAATTTATGTGATTTAAATGTACCAATAATAAATCATAAATTATATGATTTAAATGTACCAATAATAAATTATTTATTTCAAGATTTAAATGTACCAATAATAAATCATAAATTGTATGATTTAAATGTACCAATAATAAATCATATATTTCAAGATTTAAATGTACCAATAATAAATCATAAATTATATGAACTAAATGTACTAATAATAAATAATATATTTCAAGATTTAAATGTACCAATAATAAATCATAAATTATATGAACTAAATGTACCAATAATAAATCATATATTTCAAGATTTAAATGTACCAATAATAAATCATAAATTATATGAACTAAATGTACCAATAATAAATCATATATTTCAAGATTTAAAAGTACCAAAATTAATTACTTGGTACTTTTCACTCTAACTCCAATTTTTTTCCAAATATACCTTATCC
>CATOGU010000209.1:15000-17500 GCA_951799445.1 Pseudisothecium myosuroides | reverse complement strand
ACGAACCAGTCGGGACCCGTAGGCACCAAGCAAGTCGTCCGGTCGCGCCGTCCCTGAGGATCCCCGTGAAAGGTAGCAGCAGGCCCCGGAGGAACCCTTCCCCCACATAGTACTCTCTGTGGGATTCGGCAGGCCCCCCCGTCCTGCGTCGAAGGCACATCCGAGACCAACAAGTTCTTGGAAGACCACCCACCTTCCTATGCGAGCAACCCCTTAGCCGCAGCGCCCACCCCGCCTTGTCACCACGCCGGCTCCTCTTCTTGTCACGCCTCCCGCCTCTCGTCACGCCTCCACCTTGTCACGCCGCGCCTCTTGTCACGCCTCCCGACCCTTGTCCCGACTCCCGACCCCTGTCACGCCTCCACCTTGTCACGCTCCGCCTCTTGTCACGACTCCCGACCCTTGTCCCGCTGCGCCTCTTGTCACGACTCCCGACCCTTGTCCCGCTGCGCCTCTTGTCACGCCTCCCGACCCTTGTCCCGCTGCGCCTCTTGTCACGCCTCCCGACCCTTGTCACGCTGCCCCTCTTGTCCCGACTCCCGACCCTTGTCACGCCACCACCTTGTCCCGCTGCGCCTCTTGTCCCGACTCCCGACCCTTGTCACCCCTCCACCTTGTCACGCTGTGCCTCTTGTCCCGACTCCCGACCCCTGTCACGCCTCCACCTTGTCACGCTGCGCCTCTTGTCCCGACTCCCGACCCCTGTCACGCCTCCACCTTGTCCCGACTCCCGACCCTTGTCACGCTGCGCCTCTTGTCACTACTCCCGACCCTTGTCACGCCTCCACCTTGTCACCCCTTTTTTTTTCACTTAGTCTTCGAATCCACACCCTCCCCATTTTTTTTCTCTCCATCATAAAAAATATCACTCCATCACTTAACTCCCTCCCCATTTTTTTTATCACAAGTGAATCCCAACTCCATCATAAAAAATATCACTCCATCACTTAACTCCCTCCCCATTTTTTTTATCACAAGTGAATCCCAACTCCATCATAAAAAATATCACTCCATCACTTAACTCCCTCCCCATTTTTTTTATCACAAGTGAATCCCAACTCCATCATAAAAAATATCACTCCATCACTTAACTCCCTCCCCATTTTTTTTATCACAAGTGAATCCCAACTCCATCATAAAAAATATCACTCCATCACTTAACTCCCTCCCCATTTTTTTTATCACAAGTGAATCCCAACTCCATCATAAAAAATATCACTCCATCACTTAACTCCCTCCCCATTTTTTTTATCACAAGTGAATCCCAACTCCATCATAAAAAATATCACTCCATCACTTAACTCCCTCCCCATTTTTTTTATCACAAGTGAATCCCAACTCCATCATAAAAAATATCACTCCATCACTTAACTCCCTCCCCATTTTTTTTATCACAAGTGAATCCCAACTCCATCATAAAAAATATCACTCCATCACTTAACTCCCTCCCCATTTTTTTTATCACAAGTGAATCCCAACTCCATCATAAAAAATATCACTCCATCACTTAACTCCCTCCCCATTTTTTTTATCACAAGTGAATCCCAACTCCATCATAAAAAATATCACTCCATCACTTAACTCCCTCCCCATTTTTTTTATCACAAGTGAATCCCAACTCCATCATAAAAAATATCACTCCATCACTTAACTCCCTCCCCATTTTTTTTATCACAAGTGAATCCCAACTCCATCATAAAAAATATCACTCCATCACTTAACTCCCTCCCCATTTTTTTTATCACAAGTGAATCCCAACTCCATCATAAAAAATATCACTCCATCACTTAACTCCCTCCCCATTTTTTTTATCACAAGTGAATCCCAACTCCATCATAAAAAATATCACTCCATCACTTAACTCCCTCCCCATTTTTTTTATCACAAGTGAATCCCAACTCCATCATAAAAAATATCACTCCATCACTTAACTCCCTCCCCATTTTTTTTATCACAAGTGAATCCCAACTCCATCATAAAAAATATCACTCCATCACTTAACTCCCTCCCCATTTTTTTTATCACAAGTGAATCCCAACTCCATCATAAAAAATATCACTCCATCACTTAACTCCCTCCCCATTTTTTTTATCACAAGTGAATCCCAACTCCATCATAAAAAATATCACTCCATCACTTAACTCCCTCCCCATTTTTTTTATCACAAGTGAATCCCAACTCCATCATAAAAAATATCACTCCATCACTTAACTCCCTCCCCATTTTTTTTATCACAAGTGAATCCCAACTCCATCATAAAAAATATCACTCCATCACTTAACTCCCTCCCCATTTTTTTTATCACAAGTGAATCCCAACTCCATCATAAAAAATATCACTCCATCACTTAACTCCCTCCCCATTTTTTTTATCACAAGTGAATCCCAACTCCATCATAAAAAATAAATCATAGATTTCAAAATTGAATTGTATCAAAAAGAAATCATAGATTTCAAAATTGAATTGTATCAAAAAGAAATCATAGATTTCAAAATTTCAA
>CATOGU010000209.1:2500-5000 GCA_951799445.1 Pseudisothecium myosuroides | reverse complement strand
GCCTCCACCTTGTCACCCCTTTTTTTTTCACTTAGTCTTCGAATCCACACCCTCCCCATTTTTTTTCTCTCCATCATAAAAAATATCACTCCATCACTTAACTCCCTCCCCATTTTTTTTATCACAAGTGAATCCCAACTCCATCATAAAAAATATCACTCCATCACTTAACTCCCTCCCCATTTTTTTTATCACAAGTGAATCCCAACTCCATCATAAAAAATATCACTCCATCACTTAACTCCCTCCCCATTTTTTTTATCACAAGTGAATCCCAACTCCATCATAAAAAATATCACTCCATCACTTAACTCCCTCCCCATTTTTTTTATCACAAGTGAATCCCAACTCCATCATAAAAAATATCACTCCATCACTTAACTCCCTCCCCATTTTTTTTATCACAAGTGAATCCCAACTCCATCATAAAAAATATCACTCCATCACTTAACTCCCTCCCCATTTTTTTTATCACAAGTGAATCCCAACTCCATCATAAAAAATATCACTCCATCACTTAACTCCCTCCCCATTTTTTTTATCACAAGTGAATCCCAACTCCATCATAAAAAATATCACTCCATCACTTAACTCCCTCCCCATTTTTTTTATCACAAGTGAATCCCAACTCCATCATAAAAAATATCACTCCATCACTTAACTCCCTCCCCATTTTTTTTATCACAAGTGAATCCCAACTCCATCATAAAAAATATCACTCCATCACTTAACTCCCTCCCCATTTTTTTTATCACAAGTGAATCCCAACTCCATCATAAAAAATATCACTCCATCACTTAACTCCCTCCCCATTTTTTTTATCACAAGTGAATCCCAACTCCATCATAAAAAATATCACTCCATCACTTAACTCCCTCCCCATTTTTTTTATCACAAGTGAATCCCAACTCCATCATAAAAAATATCACTCCATCACTTAACTCCCTCCCCATTTTTTTTATCACAAGTGAATCCCAACTCCATCATAAAAAATATCACTCCATCACTTAACTCCCTCCCCATTTTTTTTATCACAAGTGAATCCCAACTCCATCATAAAAAATATCACTCCATCACTTAACTCCCTCCCCATTTTTTTTATCACAAGTGAATCCCAACTCCATCATAAAAAATATCACTCCATCACTTAACTCCCTCCCCATTTTTTTTATCACAAGTGAATCCCAACTCCATCATAAAAAATATCACTCCATCACTTAACTCCCTCCCCATTTTTTTTATCACAAGTGAATCCCAACTCCATCATAAAAAATATCACTCCATCACTTAACTCCCTCCCCATTTTTTTTATCACAAGTGAATCCCAACTCCATCATAAAAAATATCACTCCATCACTTAACTCCCTCCCCATTTTTTTTATCACAAGTGAATCCCAACTCCATCATAAAAAATATCACTCCATCACTTAACTCCCTCCCCATTTTTTTTATCACAAGTGAATCCCAACTCCATCATAAAAAATATCACTCCATCACTTAACTCCCTCCCCATTTTTTTTATCACAAGTGAATCCCAACTCCATCATAAAAAATATCACTCCATCACTTAACTCCCTCCCCATTTTTTTTATCACAAGTGAATCCCAACTCCATCATAAAAAATATCACTCCATCACTTAACTCCCTCCCCATTTTTTTTATCACAAGTGAATCCCAACTCCATCATAAAAAATAAATCATAGATTTCAAAATTGAATTGTATCAAAAAGAAATCATAGATTTCAAAATTGAATTGTATCAAAAAGAAATCATAGATTTCAAAATTTCAAATGTATCAAATAGAAATCATAGATTTCTAAATTGAAATGTACAAAAATAAATCATGCATTTCAAAATTTATATGTATCAAAAATAAATCATAGATTTAAAGATTTGATTGTACCAAAAATAAATCATAGATTGAAAGATTTAAATGTACCAAAAATAAATCATAAGTTTAAAGATTTAAATGTACCAAAAATAAATCATAAGTTTAAAGATTGAAATGTACCAAAAATAAATCATTAATTTCAGAATTTAAATGTACCAAAAATTAATCATAAGTTTAAAGATTGAAATGTACCAAAAATAAATCATTAATTTCAGAATTTAAATGTACCAAAAATAAATCATAGATTTCAGAATTTAAATGTACCAAATTTAAATCATAAATTTCAAAATTTAAAAGCCTAAACCGAAACCCTATACCCTAAACCGAAACCCTAAACCCTAAACCGAAACCCTAAACCCTAAACCCTAAACCCTACCAAATGTAAATCATAAATTATAAGATTTAAATGTACCAAATGTAAATCATAAATTATAAGATTTAAATGTACCAATAATAAATCATAATTTATGTGATTTAAATGTACCAATAATAAATCATAAATTATATGATTTAAATGTACCAATAATAAATTATTTATTTCAAGATTTAAATGTACCAATAATAAATCATAAATTGTATGATTTAAATGTACCAATAATAAATCATATA
>CATOGU010000207.1:25000-27771 GCA_951799445.1 Pseudisothecium myosuroides | reverse complement strand
ACGCCTCCACCTTGTCACGCTGCGCCTCTTGTCCCGACTCCCGACCCCTGTCACGCCTCCACCTTGTCCCGACTCCCGACCCTTGTCACGCTGCGCCTCTTGTCACTACTCCCGACCCTTGTCACGCCTCCACCTTGTCACCCCTTTTTTTTTCACTTAGTCTTCGAATCCACACCCTCCCCATTTTTTTTCTCTCCATCATAAAAAATATCACTCCATCACTTAACTCCCTCCCCATTTTTTTTATCACAAGTGAATCCCAACTCCATCATAAAAAATATCACTCCATCACTTAACTCCCTCCCCATTTTTTTTATCACAAGTGAATCCCAACTCCATCATAAAAAAATATCACTCCATCACTTAACTCCCTCCCCATTTTTTTTATCACAAGTGAATCCCAACTCCATCATAAAAAATATCACTCCATCACTTAACTCCCTCCCCATTTTTTTTATCACAAGTGAATCCCAACTCCATCATAAAAAATATCACTCCATCACTTAACTCCCTCCCCATTTTTTTTATCACAAGTGAATCCCAACTCCATCATAAAAAATATCACTCCATCACTTAACTCCCTCCCCATTTTTTTTATCACAAGTGAATCCCAACTCCATCATAAAAAATATCACTCCATCACTTAACTCCCTCCCCATTTTTTTTATCACAAGTGAATCCCAACTCCATCATAAAAAATATCACTCCATCACTTAACTCCCTCCCCATTTTTTTTATCACAAGTGAATCCCAACTCCATCATAAAAAATATCACTCCATCACTTAACTCCCTCCCCATTTTTTTTATCACAAGTGAATCCCAACTCCATCATAAAAAATATCACTCCATCACTTAACTCCCTCCCCATTTTTTTTATCACAAGTGAATCCCAACTCCATCATAAAAAATATCACTCCATCACTTAACTCCCTCCCCATTTTTTTTATCACAAGTGAATCCCAACTCCATCATAAAAAATATCACTCCATCACTTAACTCCCTCCCCATTTTTTTTATCACAAGTGAATCCCAACTCCATCATAAAAAATATCACTCCATCACTTAACTCCCTCCCCATTTTTTTTATCACAAGTGAATCCCAACTCCATCATAAAAAATATCACTCCATCACTTAACTCCCTCCCCATTTTTTTTATCACAAGTGAATCCCAACTCCATCATAAAAAATATCACTCCATCACTTAACTCCCTCCCCATTTTTTTTATCACAAGTGAATCCCAACTCCATCATAAAAAATATCACTCCATCACTTAACTCCCTCCCCATTTTTTTTATCACAAGTGAATCCCAACTCCATCATAAAAAATATCACTCCATCACTTAACTCCCTCCCCATTTTTTTTATCACAAGTGAATCCCAACTCCATCATAAAAAATATCACTCCATCACTTAACTCCCTCCCCATTTTTTTTATCACAAGTGAATCCCAACTCCATCATAAAAAATACACTCCATCACTTAACTCCCTCCCCATTTTTTTTATCACAAGTGAATCCCAACTCCATCATAAAAAATATCACTCCATCACTTAACTCCCTCCCCATTTTTTTTATCACAAGTGAATCCCAACTCCATCATAAAAAATATCACTCCATCACTTAACTCCCTCCCCATTTTTTTTATCACAAGTGAATCCCAACTCCATCATAAAAAATATCACTCCATCACTTAACTCCCTCCCCATTTTTTTTATCACAAGTGAATCCCAACTCCATCATAAAAAATAAATCATAGATTTCAAAATTGAATTGTATCAAAAAGAAATCATAGATTTCAAAATTGAATTGTATCAAAAAGAAATCATAGATTTCAAAATTTCAAATGTATCAAATAGAAATCATAGATTTCTAAATTGAAATGTACAAAAATAAATCATGCATTTCAAAATTTATATGTATCAAAAATAAATCATAGATTTAAAGATTTGATTGTACCAAAAATAAATCATAGATTGAAAGATTTAAATGTACCAAAAATAAATCATAAGTTTAAAGATTTAAATGTACCAAAAATAAATCATAAGTTTAAAGATTGAAATGTACCAAAAATAAATCATTAATTTCAGAATTTAAATGTACCAAAAATTAATCATAAGTTTAAAGATTGAAATGTACCAAAAATAAATCATTAATTTCAGAATTTAAATGTACCAAAAATAAATCATAGATTTCAGAATTTAAATGTACCAAATTTAAATCATAAATTTCAAAATTTAAAAGCCTAAACCGAAACCCTATACCCTAAACCGAAACCCTAAACCCTAAACCGAAACCCTAAACCCTAAACCCTAAACCCTACCAAATGTAAATCATAAATTATAAGATTTAAATGTACCAAATGTAAATCATAAATTATAAGATTTAAATGTACCAATAATAAATCATAATTTATGTGATTTAAATGTACCAATAATAAATCATAAATTATATGATTTAAATGTACCAATAATAAATTATTTATTTCAAGATTTAAATGTACCAATAATAAATCATAAATTGTATGATTTAAATGTACCAATAATAAATCATATATTTCAAGATTTAAATGTACCAATAATAAATCATAAATTATATGAACTAAATGTACTAATAATAAATAATATATTTCAAGATTTAAATGTACCAATAATAAATCATAAATTATATGAACTAAATGTACCAATAATAAATCATATATTTCAAGATTTAAATGTACCAATAATAAATCATAAATTATATGAACTAAATGTACCAATAATAAATCATATA
>CATOGU010000207.1:0-5000 GCA_951799445.1 Pseudisothecium myosuroides | reverse complement strand
GCGAATCACGTTCCCCGGGACACCAGCCACCACCACTCACGTTTCAAACGATCACACCAGTACTGAGCGCAATGACCATCAACGAACCAGTCGGGACCCGTAGGCACCAAGCAAGTCGTCCGGTCGCGCCGTCCCTGAGGATCCCCGTGAAAGGTAGCAGCAGGCCCCGGAGGAACCCTTCCCCCACATAGTACTCTCTGTGGGATTCGGCAGGCCCCCCCGTCCTGCGTCGAAGGCACATCCGAGACCAACAAGTTCTTGGAAGACCACCCACCTTCCTATGCGAGCAACCCCTTAGCCGCAGCGCCCACCCCGCCTTGTCACCACGCCGGCTCCTCTTCTTGTCACGCCTCCCGCCTCTCGTCACGCCTCCACCTTGTCACGCCGCGCCTCTTGTCACGCCTCCCGACCCTTGTCCCGACTCCCGACCCCTGTCACGCCTCCACCTTGTCACGCTCCGCCTCTTGTCACGACTCCCGACCCTTGTCCCGCTGCGCCTCTTGTCACGACTCCCGACCCTTGTCCCGCTGCGCCTCTTGTCACGCCTCCCGACCCTTGTCCCGCTGCGCCTCTTGTCACGCCTCCCGACCCTTGTCACGCTGCCCCTCTTGTCCCGACTCCCGACCCTTGTCACGCCACCACCTCTGTCCCGCTGCGCCTCTTGTCCCGACTCCCGACCCTTGTCACCCCTCCACCTTGTCACGCTGTGCCTCTTGTCCCGACTCCCGACCCCTGTCACGCCTCCACCTTGTCACGCTGCGCCTCTTGTCCCGACTCCCGACCCCTGTCACGCCTCCACCTTGTCCCGACTCCCGACCCTTGTCACGCTGCGCCTCTTGTCACTACTCCCGACCCTTGTCACGCCTCCACCTTGTCACCCCTTTTTTTTTCACTTAGTCTTCGAATCCACACCCTCCCCATTTTTTTTCTCTCCATCATAAAAAATATCACTCCATCACTTAACTCCCTCCCCATTTTTTTTATCACAAGTGAATCCCAACTCCATCATAAAAAATATCACTCCATCACTTAACTCCCTCCCCATTTTTTTTATCACAAGTGAATCCCAACTCCATCATAAAAAATATCACTCCATCACTTAACTCCCTCCCCATTTTTTTTATCACAAGTGAATCCCAACTCCATCATAAAAAATATCACTCCATCACTTAACTCCCTCCCCATTTTTTTTATCACAAGTGAATCCCAACTCCATCATAAAAAATATCACTCCATCACTTAACTCCCTCCCCATTTTTTTTATCACAAGTGAATCCCAACTCCATCATAAAAAATATCACTCCATCACTTAACTCCCTCCCCATTTTTTTTATCACAAGTGAATCCCAACTCCATCATAAAAAATATCACTCCATCACTTAACTCCCTCCCCATTTTTTTTATCACAAGTGAATCCCAACTCCATCATAAAAAATATCACTCCATCACTTAACTCCCTCCCCATTTTTTTTATCACAAGTGAATCCCAACTCCATCATAAAAAATATCACTCCATCACTTAACTCCCTCCCCATTTTTTTTATCACAAGTGAATCCCAACTCCATCATAAAAAATATCACTCCATCACTTAACTCCCTCCCCATTTTTTTTATCACAAGTGAATCCCAACTCCATCATAAAAAATATCACTCCATCACTTAACTCCCTCCCCATTTTTTTTATCACAAGTGAATCCCAACTCCATCATAAAAAATATCACTCCATCACTTAACTCCCTCCCCATTTTTTTTATCACAAGTGAATCCCAACTCCATCATAAAAAATATCACTCCATCACTTAACTCCCTCCCCATTTTTTTTATCACAAGTGAATCCCAACTCCATCATAAAAAATATCACTCCATCACTTAACTCCCTCCCCATTTTTTTTATCACAAGTGAATCCCAACTCCATCATAAAAAATATCACTCCATCACTTAACTCCCTCCCCATTTTTTTTATCACAAGTGAATCCCAACTCCATCATAAAAAATATCACTCCATCACTTAACTCCCTCCCCATTTTTTTTATCACAAGTGAATCCCAACTCCATCATAAAAAATATCACTCCATCACTTAACTCCCTCCCCATTTTTTTTATCACAAGTGAATCCCAACTCCATCATAAAAAATATCACTCCATCACTTAACTCCCTCCCCATTTTTTTTATCACAAGTGAATCCCAACTCCATCATAAAAAATATCACTCCATCACTTAACTCCCTCCCCATTTTTTTTATCACAAGTGAATCCCAACTCCATCATAAAAAATATCACTCCATCACTTAACTCCCTCCCCATTTTTTTTATCACAAGTGAATCCCAACTCCATCATAAAAAATATCACTCCATCACTTAACTCCCTCCCCATTTTTTTTATCACAAGTGAATCCCAACTCCATCATAAAAAATATCACTCCATCACTTAACTCCCTCCCCATTTTTTTTATCACAAGTGAATCCCAACTCCATCATAAAAAATAAATCATAGATTTCAAAATTGAATTGTATCAAAAAGAAATCATAGATTTCAAAATTGAATTGTATCAAAAAGAAATCATAGATTTCAAAATTTCAAATGTATCAAATAGAAATCATAGATTTCTAAATTGAAATGTACAAAAATAAATCATGCATTTCAAAATTTATATGTATCAAAAATAAATCATAGATTTAAAGATTTGATTGTACCAAAAATAAATCATAGATTGAAAGATTTAAATGTACCAAAAATAAATCATAAGTTTAAAGATTTAAATGTACCAAAAATAAATCATAAGTTTAAAGATTGAAATGTACCAAAAATAAATCATTAATTTCAGAATTTAAATGTACCAAAAATTAATCATAAGTTTAAAGATTGAAATGTACCAAAAATAAATCATTAATTTCAGAATTTAAATGTACCAAAAATAAATCATAGATTTCAGAATTTAAATGTACCAAATTTAAATCATAAATTTCAAAATTTAAAAGCCTAAACCGAAACCCTATACCCTAAACCGAAACCCTAAACCCTAAACCGAAACCCTAAACCCTAAACCCTAAACCCTACCAAATGTAAATCATAAATTATAAGATTTAAATGTACCAAATGTAAATCATAAATTATAAGATTTAAATGTACCAATAATAAATCATAATTTATGTGATTTAAATGTACCAATAATAAATCATAAATTATATGATTTAAATGTACCAATAATAAATTATTTATTTCAAGATTTAAATGTACCAATAATAAATCATAAATTGTATGATTTAAATGTACCAATAATAAATCATATATTTCAAGATTTAAATGTACCAATAATAAATCATAAATTATATGAACTAAATGTACTAATAATAAATAATATATTTCAAGATTTAAATGTACCAATAATAAATCATAAATTATATGAACTAAATGTACCAATAATAAATCATATATTTCAAGATTTAAATGTACCAATAATAAATCATAAATTATATGAACTAAATGTACCAATAATAAATCATATATTTCAAGATTTAAAAGTACCAAAATTAATTACTTGGTACTTTTCACTCTAACTCCAATTTTTTTCCAAATATACCTTATCCATTTTCCTACATCCCTCAAAATTTATAATCATTCCTTTTCCAAAAAAATAAATTTAATGGTAAGACTAGAGTTTGAAAAGAAGTTTTTGAAAATTTAAAAGTACCAAGAATAGTAACTTGGTAATTTTTAATTTAACTTCAAAATAATTTGGTGCCTTGGGCATTTAGAGGTTAAAAGCCAAAATAAAATGGATAATAGGTGAATGCATTTTTCCTATTGGTTTAGGAATAATTTATTTTTTTGGAAGAATGGTCCTTCTTCCCCATTGGATCCAGCCCTTGGATTCCTCGCTTGCCTTGAATTCCAACCTTGGATTCTTTTCTGCGATTTAATTTTTAGTTGAATTTCTTTTTAATTGAGTGGAAAAATATTTTCTAAATTTTTAGAAAATGGATGCAGCACCGGGACTTCCCGGGAGGTCACCCATCCCAGTACTATTCCGGCCCAAAGGCGCTTAACTTCAGAGTTCTGATGGGATCTGGTGTAGTAGCCTTGGTATGACCGCATCACGGCAAGAATCGGAGGCGAAAATATTTAACCACGACCGGGAGAATTTTTTCTAAGTGGGCGTTTCCCACCCTAAGGCAGCGACGCGGCCACTCCCGATGCGTGACGCCCTGATGCAGCGACGCGGCCACTCCCGTTGCGTGACGCCCCGATGCAGCGACGCGGCCACTCCCGTTGCGTGGCACCTAATGCGTGACGGTTACCTCCGATATCGGAGCTGGGCGCGGCCACTCCCGTTGCGTGACGCGCCTGCTGCGTGGCGACTCTCCATTTTTTTCTAAGTGTTGGGGTTTCCCCTCCTCAGGCAGCGGTCGCGACCACTTTGGCCTTCCCGGTGTCTCGACTTCGCTGTGGCGCGCGCTGCTTGGGGTCGCGACGAGTTCGCCATGACGCGCGCTGCTTGGGGTGCGTCACGACTTCGCCGTGGCGCGCGCTGCTTGGGGTTCCCGTGAATTTTTCTAAGTGTTGGCCCGGTTGTGTCTCCTATGTTCTTTCGGTTCACCCTGGACTTTTCGAGTGTAGGGGGGTAACAAATCGTTGGGACGGTGAGGCCGAATCTCAGTGGATCGTAGCAGCAAGGCTACTCTACCACTTACAATACCTCGTCCCATATTTAAGTCGTCTGCAAAGGATTCATCTCCCCGATCGTCTGAAATTGAATGCAAAGCGCCCACGTCGGGATGTTCCGCCGGCGCGGGGGAGCTCTCGACACATGCTTCTGGGGGCGCATGCGCGCCCCTACTAGTAGTCGGGTAACAACCGGGGAGGTAGAAAGCGCCGCTTCTAGCATGGATTCTGACTTAGAGGCGTTCAGTCATAATCCTACACATGGTAGCTTCGCGTCACTGGCTTTTCAACCAAACGCAATGACCAATTATTGTGAATCAAACGGTTCCTCTCGTA
>CATOGU010000206.1:0-20070 GCA_951799445.1 Pseudisothecium myosuroides | reverse complement strand
CCAGTTACAACTATGGCAACATCGCTAACTTTGATGTTACGCACGGGCATCTTTTTAGCCTGCAAACGGTCGGAGCCAATCCCACAACCGTAACGGCAACCGTGAGGGACACGACGACGCAAGCTATTGGATTTACTGTGACCTTCACGGACTCAACTCCCGGCATCCAAACGCCTGGCTACGGAGGCACTGAGTCTGACGAATATACGAGCGGGGATAATACCTCTCCGTACCTCACTAACCCTGCTGGTTGCCAGCCAGTCTGCCGGGCCTGCCTTTGCCCTTCCTGCCCCCACGCTGACTAGTTCCACCGTGGGGCAGATTGTGTTGACCTCGGCAGTCTCAGGCGGCACCGCGCCTTATACGCATCAGTGGTATCGCAAACTTAATTCGGTCAACTGGACACCTGACCTGACTTCGATCATTCCCGGCGCGACGGGGGGCTACTCTGACACAGACCAATGTTCGCCCTGGCGAGATTTGGGCGTATCGAGAGATTGTTAGCGACTCGACAGGCCACAGTGCCACAAGTCCTTGGCAGATAGCAGAGGGTGCATTCCCTACCACCTCCGCCCCCCCGCTCAAAACGATGACGGGCCTGATTGTCGTAGACAATGGCGATAGTATTACAGCAGGTGGCGGACCGGAGATTGCGCAAGCCGCCGCCCTAACAGCCGCAGGCGTTCCAAATGTAGTCATTCTTAACGAGGGCCATTCATCCGCGCGGCTAACTGTAGAATGGCGCGGCAATGCGGACTTTACAAACGGAACGGCTTGGCCCTATGGAGGAACAACACAAACCGCAAATGGCGCAACGCAAAACTATCTTGCACAGGCTACCGCAGATACCCTTGCCGCCGTCGCCGCCCATCCTGGCTACACCGTCCTGTGGTCGGGAATGCACGGAACAAACGACGGGCGAAACACGCCAGGGTCATTGTTAGAATACCTTAATGCCGCCAGAGAACTAATTGGAGTGACAAAGGCTCACGGCTGGCTGATCGAGTTCAAGGCCCCGCCCTACACCCTGCCTGGGGGAGCCACCGACGCGCAACTGGATAACTATCTCACTTACCGAGCGGGAATATACTCGCTGGCAGATAACAGCACCGTCTTTGTCGGTGACGTACACTCCTTCTATGATGCGTATGCCAACCAAGGAACGTGGTTCACCTCCGCAGACCCCGTTCATCCTGCCGCGCCAGGGCAGACGGGATTGGGAAACGACTGGGCGGCGGCGGAACTGCGCGGCGTCTTAGCATCAGCCGCAACAACTACCTCCACTATCAGACGGAGATTCCAATAAACTTTGAGGAACACGAGGCAAACGATGCACATAGACAAACACACAGGGGCGACACGCGCAGGGGGACAATGGGCGTTGGGGCTGCTGGGGATGCTGACCCTACTGCTGCTGATGGGGGAGAGGGCGGGGGCGCAGACCATCGTTGACGACAATTTTGCTCGCGCCAATACCGCATTGGGGACTGTCACCGGGCCGAGCGGGGCGGCAGGACAGACTTATGCCAGCCCTAGCACGGGCGGGGCGTATGAGGTTACGGGCGGGTTTGCCATCAGCAGTAATGTTCTGGTCAATGCCGCCCCCGCTGCCGGGACACTAACCAACAAGGCACTGCGGCCTGGTGCCGAGGCGTTCGGCGCGGGAACCGTGACCATCACGACATGTCCCTGGACAGTCGGCTCCTCCTACTTCGAGGTTTTCACGCACGAACAGACGAACGGCGACGGGCTGGCGCTGACCGCTACCCCAGGCGGCGGCGTAAACATCTGGTGGCACAATGCCGGAAGTTACTCACCCCCGTTTGCGTCTGCGTTCCCTTCGTTTACGACAGGCCATAGTTACATTTTCACACTGTCCACGACTTCGGCAAGTCCCACGGTTATTACCGCCACCATCTCCGACGCGGCCAGCCCCGGCACGGTGATGACCACGCTGGGGCCGTTCACCAATACAGGTGCGGCAGACACCAACGACCCTGGCGTGGCGGGCGTGGGGGGCAACAGCGGCGGCACGTTCCCCGGCGTCACCCGGTTTATTCAGCTTTCCGGCAGCGCGGTTGAGAGTACGCCTGTCACCGTCAACGCCTCCGACCCGAACCTATTTTACATGAAGACGGCCTGGTACAAAAATACAGACAACAGCCTGCAAACGGGGAACGCAGGCAACTCCCTGAAGTTTGGCTTTACTAGCAGTCAATCCGGCAACGTGACTGCCACATTCGATTTGTCTAGTTTTATCACGGCAGGAACGGCCTCTGGATTTTATCCCTATGTAGACTACGCCCTTGACGGGGGCGCTCCAACCCGCACCTTGCTGGTTTCTGGGACTCCGACATTGACTCTCTTTTCTTCCGTGGCTGCGGGCACTCACAACGTATGGCTGGCGGTGGATTACACTAACTATAATGTGGACAGGTGGACAACCCCGGTCAACGTCGTCAAGGTCAACAGTTTCAGCCTCCCCCCAGGCTCCGCGACGCAGGCGGCCAGCGGGCCGTATGCGGTCCGCCCCAAGAAGATGCTTTATTTTATTGACAGCCGCGCGACGGATGTCGGCGTCACCGGATACCTGCAATCTTTCCTTTATCCGCTTGGGTCTGCCCTTGACTCCGAAATTGCCGTCATAGGATGGGGAAGCCAGGGGTTCAACGCGGCAGGACTGGGCAACGTCCCGGCATTACCGAGCGCCTACGGCAAGTTTGACAGTGTTCACAGCCGTCTTTTCGGCGGCTTGTTCCTGGACACGCTGGACACTGTGATTGTGGATCACGGCACGAATGACCGGGGAACAGGGATGGGGAGCGGCGGACAGACGAACGCGCAAGCCCTCATGACAAACCTGCGGGCGGCGGCTCCGGCGGCGAAGATCGCTTTCCTCGTGCCGAGCGGGACATACAATGTGAGCGCAACGAATGATGGGGCAACCTTCTTTCAGAAGCCGCTGACGGCGGCTTTCAACGCTTATCAGGCGGCAACCCCCGACGCCAACCTGAAACTGATTGACTTCAACCTGATGAACACGGACGAACTGAATCAGTTTTTGTATGGCGGGGTGAATATGTACGACACCTATCACTTTAGCCCCACTGGGCATATCGCCTATGCGCCCATTGTCGCAGCAGGCATCAGTAAAGCATTTACAGCCGCCACCGGCACCAAACGGAGATTCCAATGAAAACACTCAAACTAACCCTCGCCTTTTGTGGCCTTCTGCTCTTGCCGGTCTTGGGTCTGACGCATGCCCATGCAGACGGCTTTCGGCAAAAAGGCGACACGACGCACCCGACCGCTTTCTACGCCTTCGACGCCAACAACAACCCGCTCAACGGACTCACGCTGACAGGCTACGTCCGCAAGGTAGGCCCGGTGGCTGTCACACTCACCGGCACTTGGAGCCAGCCGGACACCACAAAGTTTCCAGGCGAGTACGACTACCTGCCAGCGGCGGGCGAGGTAGATACCTACGGCGACAATATCTACAACGTCGCAGCCACGGCAGGCACAGGCTATGCAGGAGCCGTCATCAATATCGTGCGGGAGCAAGTCGTCGCGTTTAATCCGTATGACCCCGCATTGCTCGGCTTAACCGGCGTGGCAACCGCCGCAGGCCAGACCGCCAACACCACCACCGTCACCGCCATCAAAGCCAAAACGGACACGCTCCCGGTCTTTCCTACTTACTTCGCAAATCTCAGCATTGACAGCAGTGGAAAAATCGGGTTGCAGCCTTCCGATATTACAACAATTACTTCTGGTATCTTGGCTGCAATCCTCAACGCAGTGATCGATGGAAACATCACACTCAAGCAAGCCAATGAACTCAACCTTTCGGTGAATAGCGGAAAATATTCTGTAGGTGCGATGAACACAACGGCTCATACAAAGACCTATCTTTATTACAAACAAGACGGCTCTACAGTTCTAGCCACAAGTATCGTTGTTTACGCAACCGATAACGTTACTGTCTTAAGTCGCACAGTGACTTTCAGTAACCTCTAACAAGGAGGTTCCTCTTATGCCAGGCCCTGATAATCCCGATGTGCCTCTTGATTCTGCGGAACAAAGTCAAGGTACTGAATTTAACACAACTTACACTGTTCCATGGAGAAAACCAATGACTATTCCTAACACGCTTCCCGGTACCCGGTTTATCACGCGGGATAACAAGCAGAGCTATGGTCCTCCGCAAGCTGCGGGAGACAAGATCCTTGTTGTTGGGTGCGCGCTGGACGGACCTACCAATTTCCCTGTTCCTCTTCAAAGCATCTCTGATCTTGAAGGGATCTTTGGGCCTCTTGTCTATGACAGCTTCTACCAGGCTCCCGGCGTCGGCGGATCTGGCGCTACAGGTACCGCTGTCCTCGGCAGCGGTGGCGCTGCCGGCACCGTTGCCAGCATCACTTTTGGCGTCGGGGGTGCGAACTACGGCTCCGGCGCAACGGTCTCTCTGCTAGGGGGAGGGGGTTCCGGTGCGACGGCGACTGCCACTGTCAACGGCTCCGGCGTGATCACTGGCTATACCGTGACCGCTCCGGGTGCTAACTACACCAGTGCTCCTACAGTCCTTGTAACGGGTGTTACTCCCAGCGATCCAACCAAGCTCGGACAGTATTCCGGTAACTCTCTGGTCCGCACGGTTCAGGAGATCATCTTAGGCGGCGGTGCAAACATCTTCATGGTACGCGTCGGTGGCACTCAGGCCACAGATGCCGTGAATACAATCCTTGAGACCACAACTCAAGTCTTGAGCACGAATGGTGGACTCGTTTACAATGGAGCAAGCCTATCCTGCGCTATTGATAAGACGGCCGGCGTTACACTGACCATTGTTTCTCAGCCTCTTAATAAGGCATCGGGAACCACGGTCTTTACCTATCCGGCGACAACGACTTATGAGTCCATCGTCAACCAGTTCAACAAAGACGGGCGCAACAATACGTTCATGCTTTCCTCGAACGCTCTTGCAGCAACAAAGTCTGCGGCGTCTTCGACAGGAAACATTACTACGGTAACAGCGGTCCTCGCTGGCGGCAAGAACGATACCCTGTCTCCGAACGATACCTTCTATCCAACGGACGGTACTAAGTCGGCTCTTTATGCAGCAGTGACAGGTCAAGACGGCGTTTTCGATCTCATCGATGCGACGAACATGAACATCCTGTACTTTGCAGACCTTTATGCCGACGATGCAATTGCTGCTTCGGATGCGACAATCGGCGGGGTCGTCGTGCATGCCTACAACCGTTCCTTCCTTCAGGACCTGGCCTTGTTTTGCTATGCACAGAGCCGGGACAACTTCCCGATGGTTGGCGTGATCGGTATTCGTCCTTGGGCAGATAAGACTCGTCCTGGGGTTCGTGCGCGGGTCAACCAGCTCGTGACTCCAAACACGACGGCTTTTGACGACATTCCTACCAAGCGGGTCAATATTGCTCAGTTCATCCAGAACGGTATTCCTTACAACGATCCGACCCTGCCTGCAGAAGTCGGCATCGATCTTGGCCGTCACCTCTCTATCGTCGCCGGTGTAGACCTTGTTTACCCAAGCACTCGTCTTCAGAGCTATACGGCTAGCGCCGCTTCTCTGTATGCCGGGCTTGTCGCAAGCCTGGATCCCCAGCAAGCAACGACGAACCAGACGCTGACCACAGCAGTCAACCCTGCGTTCAATACACTGACCCGTCTGGAGCGCAATACGCTGAATGCAGGTATCTATGCTTCTGATGATCCAAAGTCTCAGCCAGGCGGCGCCTATGTTACCGTTGGACCACGCCAGCCGGAACTCTCTTCGCTGTCGGTGACTGAGGACGTGACCGCAGCCAGCCGGGCATCTTCGTACAATAACCTCTCGACAATGCGAATTGTCCAGAAGGCTGAAGTCGTTGTCGAGCAGATCGCACTTCTGTTCATTGGACGTCCTAACAGTAAGTCCACGATTGCAGCTTTCGATGCAGAGCTTCGGACAGGATTAGATGCCGTAGCCGCAAGCGGAGCGTTGGCTGGTGGTCGAGGAAGCGGTTATGACTACAAAGTGCTCTCGTCTCTCCAGAACAACAACCTTGGTGTTCTCTCGGTAGCCCTATGGCTTCGCCCTGCAGGTGAGATCATCCAGATCGTCACTACCGTTACTATTCAGCAATAATTGCCCGCTGAGGGGGAAGCTTAGCTTCCCCTAATGCTCATCTATAGGAGTATTTTCATGACAGATACCAGCGCGGCTGCCCTCGCAAATGCTAATTTCCAGTCGGGAATTGACAGCTATGGGGCTTTTGCCGGAACTCAGATCACCGCTCATATCAACCACGTCCAGATCGGGACACTCATGGGGCTGTCTTACACCGTTCACACGGAAAAGCAGGGCCAATATACCATGGGCAGCCAGAACGTGCGCCGGTTCGTTACCGGCAAACGAGGTATTGCTGGCACTCTCGTATTTAATACGTTTGACCGCTCGGCTTTGCTTGCAATCTTCGGTGGATCAAACTACAATAACACGCCGCTCTTAACCACGAACCAGTTCCTTACGGGCTATGGTGCGACAACGGGCGGCTACGCTGCCGGCTATGCCGCCGCTGATGCAATCTTCACTCAGAATTCATCGCTTATCTATAACGGCGCGAATGGAAACAGCGACACCGCTGCTGCCATTCTGGGTGATGTGCAGGATGCCTACCAGCACGCTTTCAGCGTGCCAATGGACTACGCCGACCAGTTGCCTCCGTTCAACGTCAACCTCGCCATGGTAGACACCCAGGGCGCGGCTGCGGCAATGTCGCTTATCGGTGTTGAGATCATGAATGAGGGAGGCGGCTTCACGGTAGACGACCTCACTAACCAGACCGCGTATACCTTCGTTGCCAAAGCTATTCGACCTCTGGTGCCTATCGGCTCCAATGGAAACGCATTCACTATATTGCCGACCACATCCAACGCCGGCAGTCTTTACTAGAATTTCGGAACACAAACCGAAGCGAGAAGCCCTGCACTGCCAAAAGCTCTGCAGGGCTTTTCTTTGCCTATTGAAAATAAATGTGCGTATATTTGACGAAATCGCGTTGTTGTGATATAATGCCCCTGTAGATCGTTAAGGTCTGCTTCCAGTGACGTTTCCTCCGTTCGTCCTGGCGCACGCAGCTTTCATGAAGCTCGAGCAATCGCACCAAGTCCGTACTCCGGATCAAGTCCTCATCGGGGGGTCTGTATTGTCCCCTTTAGCCCCCTGAGTTCTATTCTCTTTAGAACACCCTGGCACTCGTTTATGACACGCTCAAAAACTCGTTTGATGCTTAGCTCTCCGCTAGACGGATTCTGCGGAGGAGACTCCGATGCAAAGTGGGAACTCGACCTCGTTCTCGAGAATCACCTGCATCTCCTCGATCCTAAGATGCCTACCTTTCTCTTTGCCGATCCGCTTTTTCTGGAACAGCTCCCCACGTATCTCCCTGCCTTAGAATATCTTCTCCATCGACTTCCAACAAAAGCGCGTGTCGGGCTCTGGACGGATACATGGAGCGATAGCCTCACCGTCCAGAGCCTCATTGCTTTTGCCTTTCGTGCAAAGATGCTCTGGATAAGACTTGTCGATCCTTACCCTCTCCAGATCGTCATTGAAGAAAATCCCAAGAACAAGATCAAGATGTCTTTGGAAAAGATGGGAGATATTCTGAAAGCGATTCTTCCCGAAGATGCGGAGATGTTTTACTGGGGGGAATCGGAACTTCCCGAAGACAGTCCTTTCACGCGGCTTTGGTTTCCTGGACCTCCCAGTGCGTTTCCTACTCCCATGGTGCTGAAAACGGCAGAGGAAGATGCCGATTACTTTATTACCCCCACCATTGCTTAGACGGGGGTGAAAGCCCCCATGAACAAACGTCCTCTTGCTAATCCCATTGATTCCGCTCATGCCATTGGCGCCGTCAATCTTACAGCGGTCATTTCTCTAAGGACAGGCCATGTCCTGCAGCTGGATACACTTTCGATGCTGTCTATCTCGACGCACCGAGAGAAGTTTCCCGTAGGAGGAATGCGCCGGGTTCGAGCGAATGGGTTCACTCGGGGAAAGCGTATGGTTGCAGGAACTCTTGTCTTTTCGATTGTCGATCGCAGCGCCTTCTCCCTATTGATGGATCCTTACGAATCTGAGGTGCAGTACGTCAACAAGGAAGATCATATTAAGGGAGGCCAGCCGCGTGCCGCTTTCTATGATATGAAAGCGGATGAGCTTCCGATCTTCGATATGCACATGGTCTACTACACACCAGATAATGTGCTTTGCTACGAAGGTCTCCGCGGCGTCGAGATTCTTGATGAAGGTTCTGTCCGTTCAATGGACATGATTGGCTTAACGGAGAGTTATTCTTTCATGGCTTTGGACCGTATTCCAATTACACCCCTTCCCGCTTACACCAATCCTCCAACGATCGTTAAACCTTCTAAGCAGCAAATCACAAAGACGGTAATGGCAACGATGCTCGGCATCAATTCCTTTATCGCTTAAAAGTGGTCCATATGGACCACTTTCTTACAACTGAGGCAAGAGCTATGGCACTCGATAGGCCGTCTCCCCAGGGCGTCTTCCAGATAAACTCACCGGGAGATAACAGGCCCCATTGGCTAACGATCTCGGAAAACAATCAAACCTATTGGTCCGGACTTGACGCCGCGATCTATATCAACGACCTCTACATCGGAGAAATCGTTTCGCTTCAGTACGAAGTCCAAGAATCCGTCTATCCTTTATTTACCTATGCTTCCAGAATAAAAGAGAGATCGATGCACGGTGCACGCCGGGTTTTCGGCCAGTTTACAATCAACTGGCAGCAGGCAATCCTTTTCTGGCTAATTCTCGAGCATATCCGCAGAACCTCTAATGGAGAAGAATCGATTAGCCGTAATAACCAGGCCCTTTCCTCTACTCCCAAGCTGCGTATCAATCCGGCGAGTCCAGAGTTCACTGCTCAGACGCTTCTCAGTCGTACTGTTCTCCAGGCTCCGACGATCACCAAGCTTAATCAGATCGTCACCGCCATTGAGCCGACAGATAGCCCAAAGAAACGTCTAGCCGATGCCTCTAAGTCTTTGCAGGCTTCCGTTGCTGTTTCGACGAAGAGTAATGCGCAGCGTCTTCGAGAGAAATTTCGCTGGGACAATCCAAACCTTCCTTTGCCTGCCGCTGCATCGTCGCTCTTAAAATCTGTGGAAAGCTCGCTTCAGACCCAGAGCATTCAGCCATTGTTCGACACTCCGAATGGTTTTACAATTCAGGTACGCATGGGAGACGATAACCCGGCAGATTACCTTGACGTTTATAGCGATCCTGGACTTAACAAAGGTCCTCAAGCTTATGACCCTGCCTATCTCCGTGCTCTTGAGAAATTCGACAATGGAGACGTAGACCAGGTACTTGCGCAGCTGCCTCCCTATACAACGGAGAATGTAACCGGCGTAGACATCACAGGCTTCGGTAAGGTATTAGACGATAGCGGCCGTCCGATCTTACAGACCTACTCTTTCATTGCCTCAGACATTGTCCCAGGACAAAACTTCAAAATCACCCCAACCCCCTAAGGAAAGAAAATGTCAACACGAAAAGTCGGGGCTATTGCCCCAGGCACTTTGCAGGAAGTCTCTGCACAAGCATCTCCGCCTCCCAAAACCCCTCCCCAAGCTTCTCAAAACCAAGCTCCTCCTCCTGCAGACGAGCCTAAGTGGCCTATCTTAGACCAGGAACAGATCGACATTTGCAAGAGAATTGCAGGTACCGATCTCCCCGGCGGTTTATCTGTCTTCAAGTACGAAGAGCACGGCAAGACTTTTGTCTTCCGTGCAATTCGCAGCCATGAGTGGCGTTCCTGCCTTGCCAAGTGGAGAGCTGAAGGCGAGAACTCCACCATGTCCAGCCAGGATGAAGATGTCTGCGGCATCTCTGTGATCTGGCCCCAGAACATCAACTGGCAGATGATCGAGGCTGGGCATCCCGCAGCTCTCGCTGTTCTTACCCGTCAAAGGTCTGGTTTCCCTACCATTACGGAAACAGGTAAGGTAACTGCCGATGGACTCAAGGTAACATCTCTTCTCTCTCCAACGCCTCCGGAGATTGCTCCTATGCCTACGCAGGAAGAAATGCAGGTACTTGTCAATCAGTCTACAACCGGGCGTGTGATCAAGACAGAGTTCCCTGACGGGACTTACTACCTTATCTCACCCATTGCGCGTGACAAGTGGACTGTGCTCCAAGCAAGGCTGCGGGAAGACCAGAATACCGACTATAGCATGGAAGTTTGTCTTGAAGGCATTATCTGGCCTCAAGGTCCAGACCTGGAGTTTCCTCTTGCGGGTTATATCGACCAGGTCTCTGAAGTCATTTTAGATCAGACAGGGTTCAATATTCAGCCCCTCGTTACTGAACTGTAATCCGCTATGATGACGCGTAATGAAGTGACTTCAGCAAAAGAAGGAGGAAAGCGTAGGCTCCTATGTCTGCGCTTTCCCCGTTTCTACGGCTATGACCGATACTTTGTCTGTCGCACCTTAATGCGCGGAGAGATCCACAAGGCCTATCAAAGCGCCGGCTATCCTTCCCTCGTCATTCCTCCGCAGGATAAGCTGGCTCAAGCCTTACTGGAGAACTCCCTCTATGAGAAATCTGTTGTTCGTGCGCCGGATAATGTTACATCACTCAGCGTTCCTGCCGGGCTAGTTCCTACTATCAGTCAGCTTGTGTTGTATCACTCAAGTTTCTTAGAAAGTACCGCATCTCAAAACAGTGCTTTGCGTGCGGCCATGGACTATGCAAACTCCCGAGAAGGCCGCAACGAATCTGTCGTCCTTCACTACCTTCCAGGGATTAGCGAAGAGTCCCTAAACAACAGCTCTTATGATCACCTGTTTCGACGAACATTCCAGGCCATCCTCATCGCCGGTACGATCTACGGTGTAGACCTTACGAAGTACCTAGACGATGATCCTACTCTTACTAGGCAACAAGCACCTCGGCCAGGCCGAGACTATGATCCACATACACAAGCGGCACCTATACTTAAGCCAGCAGCAAAACAAGCAAACCCAATCGTCCCACGTCGGCAGCAGTCACCGACAGGAGCTTCGGAAGCCAAGGAGAATGCTCTGCGTGCTTTGAAGAAGCAGCAGAGTTTGACGCCTAGCATCAATAAGATGCTTCGTCTGCGCGGAGAGAACGTCGATTCGAGCAAACAGTTTATGTTCATGAGCGGAGAACGCGTCGAGAGCGTAAAGAAAGTCGCTCAAGACGTAAATCAATACGCCGTGTCTCCTGAAAACCAGTAACTCCTATGAACGGCTATTACGACCAAAGACAAACGAGGGAGCACCGCATCGTTCAAGCCGCTCTTGGAGTAGGTGCTGTTGCCGCAACGACAGCGGCGCTTCTTAGCCGCCGCCGCATTGCTACCGTCGCTCGAGATTTCAGTCGTAAGGTCGTCGAGAACGGAGAAGTCTCTCGCATCGTCGCCGGCGCTTCTGGCTCTTTCTTCGAGGGTGCTTCTCAGGTTCAAGATCTACTGCGTCACGGAATAGGCAACACCCAAAAGTTTGGAAGTCATTTCGAGCCTCAGCGGTATGTCAACCGCCGTGACCATGGAGACTTCAACAAGTTCCTCGAACAAATTCCTATTGCTGAACATCAGCAGATTGCTGCTGGAAATATTCGTCCTCTTCTCCATGCGACTCGCGTCGATGGGCGCCCTGGCTGGGGTGATGAAAAGATTGATGCTCTCCTTCGTCAAGGAGGTGCGTTTCAAGCTCTCCTTCAAGATGAGAAATACGATCCTGCAGACATTCGTCGTCTAATCAACAATGGGGGATCATTTCATGCCCATCTTCTGCAGGAAGCAAAAGACCGAGGCATCGAGTTTGGTCAAGCACTTGACGATGCGGTTCACGACCTCGATAGCGCACGGCGCTTTTTACCGCCGCGTCCTACAGCAGATCTTAATCAGCAGGATACGGCGGCGATCACAGCCGTTCGCGATATGTATCAGCAGAGACTTCGCAAAGAAGCAGAAGGCGATAACTGGCTCCAGAAGCTAACGGGTGCCCGGCTTGCTCACATCAGTGAAGACGAAGCACTCTCACTCAAAGCGATTACCGGAGGGGACTTCGATTACAAAAAGCTTCGGAGTTCCAGCGCCAACGCACGCATCGTCGCCGGCGGAAAAGAATACGACTTTTCCGCTCTGCGTTCTCTCTTCCTTTCCGCAAAGGATACGTTCTCTGACCGAGTACAAATCCCTCTTCTCCTTTCCAGACAGGAATCTCTCTTGGGCAGCTCTTTCCCTTCGCAGCACGCTCTGGAGACCGTCCGCTTGCCGGGATCTATAATCCAGGGTTCGAGCAGAACCAGGCTCTAGAGATCTTCTTTGGCAACAAGCTGATCCGTGTAGATAATCTTGCCGGAACGACAGAAACGTCAGAAGAGTCTTATACGTTCATGCGCCCAAACAAGGGCCATATTCGAAATATGATGAAGGCGCAGGAAGCGGCAGGAGAGATTCAAACAGGCTGGCTCGGAAGACTCAAAAGTGGTATTGGAGAAGTTGAACCAGGAACCACGCCTTACTGGGATACCCCCGCAGCTTTCTTTCGTAAGTTTTCCGCAGACGATTACATCCCGAATATCATGAAGAGGGCGGCATCTGCACAGATCAAGTCTCAAGAAGATGCTGTGGCTCTTTCCGGCGTATTACGTGAGTCTGCGCTGCAAGTCACAGACAAAGATTTTACAGCCCTCTTCGGCTATGCGAGTGATGCGACTGTCAAAGGTGACTCACTCGTCCACGACTTATCTACGGAAGACTTCCTCAATGGTCGGCGTAAGTCTATTCCTACGCTGATGGAGTCTGTCGTTCGCCGCATTTCTTCTTCCGATGACAGCGTAGCCAACTGGGCCTCGTCTGCCGATGATTTGATCGATATGGGAAAGAGCTATCGAGGCTTCTCTCCGCGTGTACGACGTCAGATAGGCGATATGTCCCCGCATTGCGGAAGGAGATCGTCAGCGATATCTAAACCAGACGGCATCCTACGAAGATAGCCGGCGTGCAGAAACAATGTTTGGCCTCGACGTAGGCCTTGGCGCTCAGCGGATCACGAACCTGGACATTCTGCGTTCGGACATGATGGCAGACATCATGCGCGAGATGCAGGGTGCTGAGATCAAGCCTCATGGCACTGCCGCTCCCTATGCAATCACCCTAGAAGGCATCGCTAATCGAATGATTAGCGAGAAGCATCTGACAACAGGGTTTCTTGCCGAATCTCTGAACATCGATCGTTACCTCGTTTCTGATGGAAGCCGTGCCATTGATAGCATCAACGATTACCTGAGAGGTGCCAACAAAAGCGCCCTTCGAGGACAGATCGCCCAGGAAGGTAAGAAACGCTTTAACATCCTTCACATTCATCCCCGAATGGCGAAAGAGAAACAAGACTTTGCAGACCGGGCACGCGTTCTTGCGATGCGTACCGTTTCTGCAGCAGATTGGAAGCCGACACTAGCAAAGCCTGTTCCTGAAGCGCTGGGGCGTACCTGGCGTGCCTTTACATCCCCAACGAGCCTTCAGGACAAAGAAGCGACTCCCGGAAGTCTTGCTGCGTATTTCTTTGCAGACCGTCTTCACTCTGCGTTTGCTGAGGTTGGCTTAGGGCTCTCGCCTACGGCGCGTGCGACACCTGCCGCACTCATTGGAGGATTGATCTTAGGCCGCTACATTCCTATCTTCTTAGGAGTTCCTGAAGCCCATAAAGCCGTCAATAGAGTTACTAAGGACACACCTGGTCTGCAGGTCTTGAACCCCGATCTACACCGTGCCAACGTCCTCGACTTTTCTCTCACGTCAAACGCATCGAGGTAATCTTCGGCGTAAGCTCCTCGACCTGATTCCCGGTCTTGATTTCTATACGGATGATCGCAGCCAAGCACAGGAGGCACGCGCTCAGCGCGGCGCCGGCTATACGGCTGTGCGGCGTGGACGCTGGTGGGCCTTCGGTTCTCGGGAAGCGTTCTTTGGTGATCACGTTTCGTACTACCTACCGTCAGCGGCAAGGTTTGCTCGGAGTGACTGGCAAGCAGCAAGCAATGTGCAGCGTAACAGCACGTCGTACTGGAAACACTTCGGGGGCTACTTCAATCCAGCGAACTGGGGCAGGGGTGCCTATTGGTGGGAAGAAAGTCAGAAGCGGTCCCGTCCCTATCTCATGTCCGGAGAAGCATTTGACCCGGACCATCCCTGGAATGCTCCTCTGAATGCGACGATAGGGAAGCTGCTGAAGCCAACCAAGATCTATCGCCCAAAGTATATCCCCAAGCATCTGGGAGGTACACTGGAAGACATGGGGCCAAACGAGCGCCCCACATCACCATTCAAGGGAAGACTTATCAATGGACCAACTGATCGAAATTCTAACACTGCTACTCATCGTGATAGCAATATATCTCGGAATCAGGCATCCACGTCCGGGGTACGAGCTTCCGTTTCGGGGAGGAACACCGAGGGTGTACCCTCCCAGGCCTCCACGTCCAAAAATACGGCCCCGCCCGGCTATGTCACTCGCATCCCCCGTGCGCGAAAGCTCCGAGACGCAAGCGGCGATCCCATCCTCGAACGACTCAACCTCTGGAGAGCCATCACCGGCAAGCGAAGAGTAAAGCCCGGCATTCCCGAACGTGAGGAACAAGCCTATATCCAGCACATCGGTCTGGACGACGGCTTCTCGCGCTCTGCGTACCACCTGCAGGAGATTGCCGGCCTCTACGGCTGGTTCGGTTCCCTAGTGGCTCCGCAGATCGCTCAGCCTTCCGGTAGAGTCGAGGTTGCTAGAGCTTCGCGCGGCTATGGACGAGAGCGTAGGTTCTACGATCAAGAGATCGGTGGTCTTGGCGGCAATATCTCTGACGTCCTGCGCCGCTTCCTGCCTCACCCGCCGCCGCGCAATTACCCAGTACGACCCCGCACCTAACGATATGCCGTCGTGGCTTCCCGGCGACGATTACATGACAGGCTTCAAACGGGTGACCCCTACACCAAAATCCAGCAAGGTGAAGCAAGATTACCCGGTCAAGCCTACCGGATGCTCCACCCAGGCACCGAAACCTCGGATGCTCCGTCTCCGTGCCTCTTCCTTCGGTAAGTCTGCCGAAGAACAAGCTCAGTACCTGCGTCAGAAGGAAGGCGAAGGGGATCACTTCTCCGGCGGTTCAGCAGCAGAGATGGGTACCAAGATGCACCGCGTCCTGCAGGAGCGCTGGCGTAAGCTTGGCATCCTGGAAGGCGATGAGATCGAGGTCTTTGATCCGAAGCTGAACATCACCGGACACATCGACGCTATTCTGAGGATTCCTGATGCGCGCGGCAATATGCAGCGGACCATTATCGACATCAAGACGAAGACTCAGGAGAAGTTCGATGCGGTTAAGCGGACAGGGAAACCGGAGGATGAGAACCTAGATCAGATCCTCTTCTATATGCATACGACAGGCATCAAGAGGGGGATGCTAACCTACGTCTCCCGAGATAACGTCAACGATGTTTTCCAGGTGCAGGTAAAGTTCGATAAGAAGCGCTTTGAGGAAGCCGTAGCCCGTATGCAACGGGCACGGTCTACCGTCCTGGATGAGATGCGTCAGGGCAAGCTGTCTGAAGGGGATCTCTATGATCCTGTGACGAAGATGGAGATCCTCTCGGACGTAGCGCCCTACTTCCAATGAGTTCAAACGCATGAACGAGTGGGCCGAGCGCAATAAAGGATCACTCTCGAAAGAAGACCAAGGACGGTTGGAAGATTTGACGACCCGTGTCCATCGTCAAAAGGAAGGTTTCGAGCTTCACCCGATCCGGTTTGGAGTGGACAAAACCACGCGCCGTAACGTAAAAGTTGCTAAGTTCGTTGGTGGAGATGCCTTTGAAACTACCCGGGGGTGAAGTATTCCGTGTCGCTGGGATTCGGATACCCAAGGATCAGCCAGGTCAAGGGGGAGTAGCCTCTAAAAGTATTCTCGAAACTGCCGGGGTCCGGATCGGGCGTTCCGTACAGGTAGAGGTCTCTGTCGACGAACAGAGTAAGCGCAGCCTGACCTCCCAAGACATACATCGCAGCCTCAAGGCCGCCATGTATGTATCCGGTCACAACGTCGGACGGCAAATCCTGCGCAGCGGGGCCGCAGACGAAAACCGGGAGGACTTCTCCGCTCCCGCTCGGTTGACCCGGTTCACCGGCCGTCAGCAGGCTTTCGGACGCATCGCTGAATACATTGCTCATCTCAATACTCCTATCAATACGAAGTTCCTGCCCTCCTCGGACAGGTCTTGAGCAGTATACCAGAACAGACGTCTATGGGAAGCGAAGCGGCTCCTGGGATAATCCTCTCAGCTCCTACCTCTGGCCGACCTTGACTTCCTTCACCAATAAAAACCCGCTGGCGGCGGCGGCCATGGGCGCAGCTCTCGGCACAGTCCTATTTCCTTTCCGTAAGATCCGTATCCCTGCCATGCAATACGGCGCAGCGATTGGCGTCGGACTTTCCCTTGTCGGTATGGCTCTGCGTGCCAACAATACTCCGTTCATTGCGCGCGGCGTTCGTCGCCGGCGCAAGATGGATGAATACTACGATACGTTGACCTACGTCAAGTACCGACGGTTAGCAGCGATGGAAGCACGCCTTGCCGAACGTGAAGAGCACCAGAACGTAGACGAGCTGGACGGTACCAAAGCAGAGAACGTTACCAAAGACCAGAAGGAGCTTGTTTCCGGCCTGCGGGAGACTCGAAGGGATATCTTAGCGCGTCAGGAGAAGCTCCGATCTAGGCTCAATAGTCTTCGCAACCCTGTGCGTGCGAAAGCAGTTCGCCGCCGCATTGATACTCTGCAGGAAGAAGCAGATAATGTTGCAGAGGAATCAAAGGCAGCAACTAATGAAGGACGCTATCCGGTGGGTCCTCATGCACAGCAGGCACTCCTCTATCGCCAGCGTTACCGTGCAACGGTACGCGGCGCTTTAGAAGGATCGTCTTGGGACGCTGCGCTGTCTGCGCTTCCTAAGCCTACACGGTCTGCCATCATTGATGTAATCCAGCATGGCAGCCAGGGTGATAAGGACAAGCTCTACTCTTTGCTTCCTAAGGATCAAAAGGCGGTGCTTGGCTTCGCGTTGAACATCGATGAGAAGAAGATCCCAAATCAAGAGAGTTTGATGCACTTCTTCAAGCATCATTCTCTGCCGGGAGAAGACTGGGCCGGCTGGCGTGCGGATGCTTCCCTAGACTTCCTAAAAGCTCGAGACATCGTTCGTACCAAGCAGGATCCCAGTGACTTCGGCTTGTTCCCTTCTACCATCGACGAAGCAATGAACGGCTCTCCTGAGTCTCGGATTGCACTGCCAGAAAAGGCAGGCCGAGGAAGAACGGACATTGATGGACTGAGAGAAAAGCTTCATTCTCTGCTGAAGGGCTATAACCTGAGCGGTGTCTCTGTGGACGTAACTGAAGGTGAGAGCAGTGGATCTGGGCATGAAGCTGACGTGAACGTGGATATCAGTCAGCGCCGAGAGCATGGGTTCTTTAATGCAATGCAAAGCAGTCATCGGTAAAACCGAAAGAATTAGAAGAAAGATTCATTATGCCAAGCTCAGATAATACAACACTTGACCAAGGGTATCCGATGTCGTCGCTGATTCTGCAACAGGTCCTTTAGATATCAGCGATGTTATGGCAGCTCTTGGGGATCTACAGATCCTTGTCTTAAAGATCAAGACAAGTACGGATGCTCTTCTTGAAAATGCCCAAGGAACTCTTGCTGGATCAAGCATGGCACTCTCTGCACCTACCTCGGTTACAGCTTCTTCCAGCAATGGAAGTGTCTTTCTCAGCTGGGATGCTGTGATCGATGCAGTTTCCTACCTCATTAGCCGAAGTGACAATGTGAATTTTTCTTTCTCGAGTAACTTGTTTACTGATCCTACGACAAGCGTAGGAAGCACTTATCGATATAGCGTAGTTGCCGTCGATTGCGTTCAAACAGAAGTCTCTGCCTGCACCGCAGGTAAGCATCTTATGCAGCTGAAAAGTCTGAAAGAAAGGATAAGCTCCTAAAAAGAGCCTATCCTTTCTTTCATTTGAGGATATCATGGAACTGCTTGATAACTTAACCTATACCGTTACCCTAGAGGGCACAAAGCTTGAAGCTAAGATCTTCAAAGATGGCAAATATCATGGTGGGTTTGGAGGAAGCTACGCAAACACCGCTATCATACGCTCTGGTCTTCCTGACAGCCAGGTTATGTCTTACTGCTTAGGTCAAGGTCTTCATCACTGCGGTTTTTACAGCGCTTCCTATCTTGAGCAGCCTGCCTTTATTGAGGCTGTTGAAAAAATGAACGCTTTGTATCCAGAGTGGAAAAAAGATTCGGCGTAGATAGCCGTCAATCCGCACTCAACACTATTAAAAAGTGGGTCCATATGGACCACAATGAAAGAATAAGGAAATGCCCAGTCAGCAACCACGCCGTATGACCGAAGATGAATGGAACCGTTATGCTTCCACGAACTCTGCCGATCCAGACCTTAGAATCGCAGAGCAAGAAACAAACACTCAAGCGTTACACGCAGAGCAGACAAGAGTCAGCCCAAAACTCTTTGGGAAACCCGCGTCCCAGATTCCCTGTCAGTTTTGTGAAAACGGATACATCAGGAAGCCAACAGGAGGCCACAAGTTCTGTAACGCTTGCAGCGGGACAGGATTTCAAGGAGGCTTAGGCAAAAATGCCGCTCCTATTCCTGAAACAGTATTTCGGCGGACTTCCATAAGACCCTCTAAAGAGGAACAAGAGATCGATATGGAGAAAGAAGACAATGGAGACTAACTCCAAAGACAAGGAGTACCTATGCGAATTGAATTCTTTCGACTTCAGAGCAGCCCTGATATTCTCTACTGGGGATCTGACCAACAACGGTTACTCTGCAATGACAGGCGGGAAGTCTCGTGCAACGACGCCCGTTCCCGGCGATATCCTCTGCTATGAAGAAGGCTTCTTCATTAACTCAGAGCGCATCGCTTCGGTTGCATCGCCGGAACTTCCCGCAACCCCAGACGTTCTTCTCTCCTGGCTCTTTCGCTGCCGGCTATTCGGCCCGATCTCCCTGATACGCATCATTCGTGGAGATGTCGAAGATCTGCGTAATGCCTGCAGGAACACGCCAAAGAACTTTCCTTCCACCTTGATAGACTTATTGAAATCTCCCCAGAAACGGAATGCTATGGAGAAATTCTTAGAGATTGCAGGAAAGACGGAGGCAAAGACTACTTCGATTCCAACTTGCGTCAGCAAAGCTATGAAATCTATCATAACCATGCCCAGGGCGTTCCGCGGGTCTCCGACACTGATAGTTAATCATGCCTATCCTCGACACTACCGCCGTCCAGCAAATCCAGTATGCATTAAAGACGGCGATCCCCCCGCAGATCAACCAGATCTCCCAGAAACTCGCTTCGATTTCCCTGCGTGCCGGCTCCGTCATTGTCGTTGTCTCTCCAGATAAGTCTCTGCCTTCCTCACAGTACGCGTTATGCTGATTAAGAGCATAGACGCTCCCCAAGAGTATGCAACGATCTCCGGAGTGTCTGCCAAAGGGAGCCGGGTTCTGGGACTATATGCCGATGTCCCTGCCTCCGGAAACATCAACTTCCGAAATCTGAAACATCAACTTCCGAAATCTGAACTTCAAGTCTGCAGATCCCCTGTTCATTCCAACGGATGATCAGGGTCAAGTCTTGACTCGAGCCTGCCGCGTACTCGACGACAAGAACTCTCTTGTCTTTGCACAAGCGATAGAGAAAACTGCGAAGATCAACGCAGCTTCCCTCACCGATAAGGCGCTCCCAAAAGTCTCTTTCTTTCTTACGAACGACAGATGATGCCGCGAAAGAGACTTCGCTTGCGGGGAAGGTTCGTGCTTTCATTGAAGGCATGGATAAAATCCAGTACCAGTCTCTTGTAAACTTAACGGGCGCTGGACGGCT
>CATOGU010000205.1:12500-15000 GCA_951799445.1 Pseudisothecium myosuroides | reverse complement strand
AAAAATATCACTCCATCACTTAACTCCCTCCCCATTTTTTTTATCACAAGTGAATCCCAACTCCATCATAAAAAATATCACTCCATCACTTAACTCCCTCCCCATTTTTTTTATCACAAGTGAATCCCAACTCCATCATAAAAAATATCACTCCATCACTTAACTCCCTCCCCATTTTTTTTATCACAAGTGAATCCCAACTCCATCATAAAAAATATCACTCCATCACTTAACTCCCTCCCCATTTTTTTTATCACAAGTGAATCCCAACTCCATCATAAAAAATATCACTCCATCACTTAACTCCCTCCCCATTTTTTTTATCACAAGTGAATCCCAACTCCATCATAAAAAATATCACTCCATCACTTAACTCCCTCCCCATTTTTTTTATCACAAGTGAATCCCAACTCCATCATAAAAAATATCACTCCATCACTTAACTCCCTCCCCATTTTTTTTATCACAAGTGAATCCCAACTCCATCATAAAAAATATCACTCCATCACTTAACTCCCTCCCCATTTTTTTTATCACAAGTGAATCCCAACTCCATCATAAAAAATATCACTCCATCACTTAACTCCCTCCCCATTTTTTTTATCACAAGTGAATCCCAACTCCATCATAAAAAATATCACTCCATCACTTAACTCCCTCCCCATTTTTTTTATCACAAGTGAATCCCAACTCCATCATAAAAAATATCACTCCATCACTTAACTCCCTCCCCATTTTTTTTATCACAAGTGAATCCCAACTCCATCATAAAAAATATCACTCCATCACTTAACTCCCTCCCCATTTTTTTTATCACAAGTGAATCCCAACTCCATCATAAAAAATATCACTCCATCACTTAACTCCCTCCCCATTTTTTTTATCACAAGTGAATCCCAACTCCATCATAAAAAATATCACTCCATCACTTAACTCCCTCCCCATTTTTTTTATCACAAGTGAATCCCAACTCCATCATAAAAAATATCACTCCATCACTTAACTCCCTCCCCATTTTTTTTATCACAAGTGAATCCCAACTCCATCATAAAAAATATCACTCCATCACTTAACTCCCTCCCCATTTTTTTTATCACAAGTGAATCCCAACTCCATCATAAAAAATAAATCATAGATTTCAAAATTGAATTGTATCAAAAAGAAATCATAGATTTCAAAATTGAATTGTATCAAAAAGAAATCATAGATTTCAAAATTTCAAATGTATCAAATAGAAATCATAGATTTCTAAATTGAAATGTACAAAAATAAATCATGCATTTCAAAATTTATATGTATCAAAAATAAATCATAGATTTAAAGATTTGATTGTACCAAAAATAAATCATAGATTGAAAGATTTAAATGTACCAAAAATAAATCATAAGTTTAAAGATTTAAATGTACCAAAAATAAATCATAAGTTTAAAGATTGAAATGTACCAAAAATAAATCATTAATTTCAGAATTTAAATGTACCAAAAATTAATCATAAGTTTAAAGATTGAAATGTACCAAAAATAAATCATTAATTTCAGAATTTAAATGTACCAAAAATAAATCATAGATTTCAGAATTTAAATGTACCAAATTTAAATCATAAATTTCAAAATTTAAAAGCCTAAACCGAAACCCTATACCCTAAACCGAAACCCTAAACCCTAAACCGAAACCCTAAACCCTAAACCCTAAACCCTACCAAATGTAAATCATAAATTATAAGATTTAAATGTACCAAATGTAAATCATAAATTATAAGATTTAAATGTACCAATAATAAATCATAATTTATGTGATTTAAATGTACCAATAATAAATCATAAATTATATGATTTAAATGTACCAATAATAAATTATTTATTTCAAGATTTAAATGTACCAATAATAAATCATAAATTGTATGATTTAAATGTACCAATAATAAATCATATATTTCAAGATTTAAATGTACCAATAATAAATCATAAATTATATGAACTAAATGTACTAATAATAAATAATATATTTCAAGATTTAAATGTACCAATAATAAATCATAAATTATATGAACTAAATGTACCAATAATAAATCATATATTTCAAGATTTAAATGTACCAATAATAAATCATAAATTATATGAACTAAATGTACCAATAATAAATCATATATTTCAAGATTTAAAAGTACCAAAATTAATTACTTGGTACTTTTCACTCTAACTCCAATTTTTTTCCAAATATACCTTATCCATTTTCCTACATCCCTCAAAATTTATAATCATTCCTTTTCCAAAAAAATAAATTTAATGGTAAGACTAGAGTTTGAAAAGAAGTTTTTGAAAATTTAAAAGTACCAAGAATAGTAACTTGGTAATTTTTAATTTAACTTCAAAATAATTTGGTGCCTTGGGCATTTAGAGGTTAAAAGCCAAAATAAAATGGATAATAGGTGAATGCATTTTTCCTATTGGTTTAGGAATAATTTATTTTTTTGGAAGAATGGTCCTTCTTCCCCATTGGA
>CATOGU010000205.1:0-2500 GCA_951799445.1 Pseudisothecium myosuroides | reverse complement strand
ACTCCATCACTTAACTCCCTCCCCATTTTTTTTATCACAAGTGAATCCCAACTCCATCATAAAAAATATCACTCCATCACTTAACTCCCTCCCCATTTTTTTTATCACAAGTGAATCCCAACTCCATCATAAAAAATATCACTCCATCACTTAACTCCCTCCCCATTTTTTTTATCACAAGTGAATCCCAACTCCATCATAAAAAATATCACTCCATCACTTAACTCCCTCCCCATTTTTTTTATCACAAGTGAATCCCAACTCCATCATAAAAAATATCACTCCATCACTTAACTCCCTCCCCATTTTTTTTATCACAAGTGAATCCCAACTCCATCATAAAAAATATCACTCCATCACTTAACTCCCTCCCCATTTTTTTTATCACAAGTGAATCCCAACTCCATCATAAAAAATAAATCATAGATTTCAAAATTGAATTGTATCAAAAAGAAATCATAGATTTCAAAATTGAATTGTATCAAAAAGAAATCATAGATTTCAAAATTTCAAATGTATCAAATAGAAATCATAGATTTCTAAATTGAAATGTACAAAAATAAATCATGCATTTCAAAATTTATATGTATCAAAAATAAATCATAGATTTAAAGATTTGATTGTACCAAAAATAAATCATAGATTGAAAGATTTAAATGTACCAAAAATAAATCATAAGTTTAAAGATTTAAATGTACCAAAAATAAATCATAAGTTTAAAGATTGAAATGTACCAAAAATAAATCATTAATTTCAGAATTTAAATGTACCAAAAATTAATCATAAGTTTAAAGATTGAAATGTACCAAAAATAAATCATTAATTTCAGAATTTAAATGTACCAAAAATAAATCATAGATTTCAGAATTTAAATGTACCAAATTTAAATCATAAATTTCAAAATTTAAAAGCCTAAACCGAAACCCTATACCCTAAACCGAAACCCTAAACCCTAAACCGAAACCCTAAACCCTAAACCCTAAACCCTACCAAATGTAAATCATAAATTATAAGATTTAAATGTACCAAATGTAAATCATAAATTATAAGATTTAAATGTACCAATAATAAATCATAATTTATGTGATTTAAATGTACCAATAATAAATCATAAATTATATGATTTAAATGTACCAATAATAAATTATTTATTTCAAGATTTAAATGTACCAATAATAAATCATAAATTGTATGATTTAAATGTACCAATAATAAATCATATATTTCAAGATTTAAATGTACCAATAATAAATCATAAATTATATGAACTAAATGTACTAATAATAAATAATATATTTCAAGATTTAAATGTACCAATAATAAATCATAAATTATATGAACTAAATGTACCAATAATAAATCATATATTTCAAGATTTAAATGTACCAATAATAAATCATAAATTATATGAACTAAATGTACCAATAATAAATCATATATTTCAAGATTTAAAAGTACCAAAATTAATTACTTGGTACTTTTCACTCTAACTCCAATTTTTTTCCAAATATACCTTATCCATTTTCCTACATCCCTCAAAATTTATAATCATTCCTTTTCCAAAAAAATAAATTTAATGGTAAGACTAGAGTTTGAAAAGAAGTTTTTGAAAATTTAAAAGTACCAAGAATAGTAACTTGGTAATTTTTAATTTAACTTCAAAATAATTTGGTGCCTTGGGCATTTAGAGGTTAAAAGCCAAAATAAAATGGATAATAGGTGAATGCATTTTTCCTATTGGTTTAGGAATAATTTATTTTTTTGGAAGAATGGTCCTTCTTCCCCATTGGATCCAGCCCTTGGATTCCTCGCTTGCCTTGAATTCCAACCTTGGATTCTTTTCTGCGATTTAATTTTTAGTTGAATTTCTTTTTAATTGAGTGGAAAAATATTTTCTAAATTTTTAGAAAATGGATGCAGCACCGGGACTTCCCGGGAGGTCACCCATCCCAGTACTATTCCGGCCCAAAGGCGCTTAACTTCAGAGTTCTGATGGGATCTGGTGTAGTAGCCTTGGTATGACCGCATCACGGCAAGAATCGGAGGCGAAAATATTTAACCACGACCGGGAGAATTTTTTCTAAGTGGGCGTTTCCCACCCTAAGGCAGCGACGCGGCCACTCCCGATGCGTGACGCCCTGATGCAGCGACGCGGCCACTCCCGTTGCGTGACGCCCCGATGCAGCGACGCGGCCACTCCCGTTGCGTGGCACCTAATGCGTGACGGTTACCTCCGATATCGGAGCTGGGCGCGGCCACTCCCGTTGCGTGACGCGCCTGCTGCGTGGCGACTCTCCATTTTTTTCTAAGTGTTGGGGTTTCCCCTCCTCAGGCAGCGTCGCGACCACTTTGGCCTTCCCGGTGTCTCGACTTCGCTGTGGCGCGCGCTGCTTGGGGTCGCGACGAGTTCGCCATGACGCGCGCTGCTTGGGGTGCGTCACGACTTCGCCGTGGCGCGCGCTGCTTGGGGTTCCCGTGAATTTTTCTAAGTGTTGGCCCG
>CATOGU010000204.1:0-11060 GCA_951799445.1 Pseudisothecium myosuroides | reverse complement strand
GTTCATCGTGACGGCGCCGAGTTCGGGACGGTCGGGGTGGTCGCCGGCGAAGTCGTGCAGGCGGCGCCAGTCGACGATCCAGTTCGTCGGCAGCCGCAGGAACGTCCCCGAGTTCGGGTCGTCGAGTTCGAGGTCGCCGCCACTCGTGGTCGGTGTCAGGTTGCCGCTCGTGGCGGTGAACGTGAACAGCTGGAACAGCGTGGCCGCCGGGAACGTGCCGCCGGTGCTGAAGACGCGGTTCCACTGGTAGGCGTCGCGCACCATGCTGTGCCCGAGCCGGTACGCCGCCACCGAGAACTCGATCGGCATCGTCGCGGTGTCGTTGTCCGACCGCAGGCCGGGACCCGGCGTCGCCGTCGGGCGTGCCGCTGTCGGGGACCTCGAAGAACCGCCGGCCGTGGACGAAGACGTCGTCGACGATGTCGGCGTCGACGAGCCGTGGCAGCAGGTCGGTGCGCAGCAGCCACTGGTAGTGCCGCACCACCTCGGCGCGGGCCCGGTGGAACAGCACGGTGCTCGGCGTTCCCGCCGCCACCAGCTTGTCGACCACCTTGTCGTGGAAGCGGATGAACGCGAGGTGCGTCTGCGCGACGGCCAGGTTCTCGTCGTTGCGGCCGTCCGGGATCTGCGCCGCTCGCTCGTCGGCCTTGGTCGCGCCGGTACCGACGCGCGGCAGGTCGAAACCGTCCCGGTTCAGGTTGGTGCCCCGCGTCGATCGGGACGGCGGCGGTCGTACCGGTCCTGAGGTGCGCGCCGTCGCTGTACAACTGTGCGTCCTGCTTCGGGCCCCGCCCGTAGAGCGAGTCGAGGTCGAGGGCGGGTGAGCGGCCCTGCACGAGCTGGTCGACGGTGACGTCCGTGCCGAGCGCGACCGCGGTCACGTCCTTCGTCAGGTCGTGGTCGACGAACTGGCCGAGGTAGGTGAAGCCGCTCGGCAGCGTCGTGCCGTCCGAGTCGGGCTGGTCGGCCGGCGTGGTCGCGGTCATCGCGGCGGCGAGTTCCTGCGCCAGGGCCGGGCTGATCGGGCTGCCCTTCGGGCCGATGCGCGAGAACCGGAACATCCGGATCTCCTCGTTCCCGCTCGGGTGGCGGGTGACGGCGTCGCCCTGGGCGTCGTGGCCGAGCACACCTTCGCCGACGACGTAGTACTGCTCGCGGTAGTGACGATGCATTGCAGGCTCCTTGGTGAGCGGTCGAGGTGGCACCGGAAGGCCACGGGACCATGCTCGGGCGAGGCGGGCGGGTGCGAATCAGGGCTGTCCCTGAACCGCGAACGCGTTGTCGAAATGGGCGAGGACGGCCATGACGCGGCGGTGTTGCGCGGGCTCGTCGGTGAGGTCGAGGCGCTGGAAGATACTGCGGATGTGCGACTCGACGGTCTTCGGTGACAACGACAGCTCGCGGCCGATGGCCGAGTTCGAGCGTCCCTGCGCCATGAGGTCGAGGACGGCGCGCTCGCGTCGGGTCAGCAGCTCCGCCGGGTGGTCACGGGTGTGCATGAGCCGGCCGGTCACCTGCGGGTCGAGCACCGACCCGCCGGCGAGCACCGTCTCGACCGCGGCGAGGAACTCGTCCGGGCCGGTCACGCGCTCCTTGACCAGGTAACCGACCCGGCGCGGGGTGCCGGCGAACAGCGCCGCCGCGTGCCGAGCCTCGACGTGGTTGGACAGCACGAGCACCGCGATGTCGGGGAAGGCGCGGCGCGCCCGGATGGCGGCGTCCAGGCCGTCGAGCCCGTGATGGGGCGGCATCCGGACGTCGACGACGGCGAGATCGGGACGGGTGTGTTCGATGCTGTCGAGCAGCGCGGTCGCCTCGCCGATCTCACCGACGACGTCGTAACCCTCGTCGCGCAGGAACTGCGCCAGCGTGGCCCGGAAGAACGCCGCGTCGTCGGCGAGCAGCACGCGGGTCACACCAGGCTCCGCGGGATCCTGGCCGTGACCCACCGTCCCCCGGGTGCCGGTCGTGACGCGCAGCGTGCCCCCCGACGCGGCGACGACCCGGTGCAACGCGCCGGGCAGCCTGGGCTGGGTGAACGACCGGGTCGCGTAGCCGCACCCGTCGTCGCGGACCCGCACCCGGACGCTCGACTCGTCGGCGTCGAGGCGCACCTCGGCCGCGTGGGCGTCGGCGTGCTTCAGCGTGTTCGTGAGGGCCTCGGCCGTCACCCGCAGCACGGTGCGCGCCGCGCGGGCCGACACCTGCGGCAGCCCCCCTGTGTCGACTTGCACCGGAACGGGGCAGTTGCCCGCGAGCGCGTGCACCTCGCTGGCGAGGTCGACAGGTGGCTGGGCGTCGGCCAGCACCGTGCGCAGCTCGGCCAGCGACTGGGCCAGACCCTCGCCCGCCGCGGCGAGCAACCGTTGCCACCGGTCGTCGTCGCGGTCGAGCTCGCGCTCGAGCATCCGCACGCAGAGCAGGGCCGCGACGATGCGGTGCTGCACACCGTCGTGCAGCTCGCCGCCGATCCGGCGACGCTCCTGCTCGACGGCGGCCTCGACCGCCGTGTCGACCTCCATGGTCATGAGACCGCCGGCCGGGTGGCCGTCAGAGCGTCGCATGTTGTGCCCTCAACGACGCGAGCGCCTTTCCCGCGATGGTGAGCAGGACGTTCGTGGCCGAGCCGGCGACGACGGCGAGACCGGTGATGACCAGGTTGCCGTGCGCGTCCTGGCCGATGACCGCCCCGTCGTCGAAGACGCACACGGTGGTGGGACCCGCGGCGGGGGCCACGACAGGTCCGGCGGGCACCTGTGCGATGACGTCTTTGATCCCGTCGGCCACGTGACGCGGCAACCGGGCGCCGACGCGCCCGGCCTGGTCGGTGCTGCCGGTCAGGGTGACGGTCGCGCCGCTTCTCTTGACGGTCACGTCGGTGTGCATGTTGAACGGCTTGACGGCTCCGCCCGTGACGTCGGTGTGCATGTTGGCCGGGCTGACGGAGGGATTGCGCTTCGAGGAGGTGGTCATGAGGTGCCTTCCGGTGCGTCGATGAGCTTCGACCGGGCGGCGAAGGTCGCCGCCTCGGTCCGGGTGCGGGCACCGAGCTTGGCGAGCACGTTGGACACGTGCACCCCCACGGTGCGATGGCTGAGATAGAGCTTGGCCGCGATCTCGCGGTTGCTGAGGCCGCCGGCGAGCTCGGTCAGCACCTGCAGCTCGCGGGCGGTCAGCGCGGCGGCGGTGGACGGGACGCGCGGTGCGCCGGCGTCGTCGAGCGGGATCGCCCCCAGCAGGGCGAGCCGGGCGACCGCGTCGGCGATCGGCGTGGCACCGAGGCGGGTGGCGATCGCGTGCGCGTCCTGCAGGCTGGTGCGGGCGCCGGCCGGGTGGCGCCGGACGAGGTGGGCCTCACCCTGACGCATCAGCGCGTAGGCGTGCCCGCGCGGGCGTTCGAGCGCTTTCCACGCCTCGGCGACGCGCTGCCACAGCTGCGGGTCGGCGACGCGGCGGGCGCGGGCGTGCTCACCGTGCAGGGTCAGCAGGTAGGCGTCGGTCTCGGGCGCGAACGTGTCGGACGGCAAGCGGTCGACACGCTCGCGCAGGCTGTCGGCCCGGGCGGTAGCCGGCTCGGCGCCGGTGCGGCGTAGCCCGTGCGCGGCGGCGACACCCTCGGCCTCGACCCGCATGCCGATCAGGCACGCTCGCACCACCAGTCGGGGCCCCAGCGCGTCGTCGACGGGGTGCACCCGCTCGAGGGCGTGCGCGGCCGCGATGTGGTCGCCGAGTTCGAGGGCGAGCACCGCCTCGGCCAGGTGCAGGTCGGTGACGACCTCGGTGCTGGCCGGTTCGCCGACGAGGGCCCACGCTGCGTCGAGGTGGGTGCGCGCGCTGTCGGCGCGGCCACGGGCGAGGTCGAGTTCGGTGTGCGACAGCAGGATGCGCATGGCCGTGCCCTGCGAGTCGCCCTGGGCGCCGGCCTCGTCGCAGAGGCGTTCGGCCTCGTCCCACCGCCCGGTCATGCGCAGCAGGACGACAGTGTTGCTGGTCAGCGCCCCTCCGCCCGCGCCCGCCATGCCGTGCCGGCGGATCGTGCCCAGCCCGGCGACCGAGACGTCGCAGGCCTCGCGTGTGCGCCCGGCAGCGAGCAGTGCGTACGACAGGTTGCTGTCGGCGCGCCTCAGGTCGTCCAGGTCGCCGTGTTCCTGCACCAGGTCGCGACCGAGCTCGACGCGCTCGACACCGGCGAGGACGTCGCCGAGCAGCACCAGGCTCATGCCCATCGCCGTGTGGGCGCGTCCGGCGTCCAGTGACGAGTGCGCCCGGTCGGCGAGCTGCACAGCGGAGTCCGCGGCGGTGATCGCCTGCTCGTACCGGCCGGTCTGCATCAGCAACCGGGCCGAGGACGCCGCCACGGTCGCGCGCAACCCGAGCTCGCCGGCGGTGTCGGCGATGGCCCTCGCCCGTTCGAACGCCTCGCGCGCACGGTCCGGTTCGCCGCACTCGACCAGGTAACGCCCCTGGCGCTCGACGGCCCGGCCGCGTTCGGCCGCGGTGCCGGCGGACTCGGCGGCGCGCCCGATCAGCTGGACGGCCGTGGTCAGGTCACCGCCCCACCGCGCAGCCTCGGCCGCCTCGGTGAACAGGTCATAACCGCGATCGGCGACCGATGCCGAATCGAGCAGCGGGTAGAGCTCGACGACGTGCTCGTACCAGCGCCAGGCGGCGGCGTAGGCGTAGACGCCCACCGCGAGCCGCGCGGCGGCCAGTGCGGCCGCGAGGGCGGGTCCGTCGTCGCCGGTGGCCAGCACGTGGGACGCCCACTCGCTGGTGAGGCTGGCGCTGCGGGCGACGTCGGGCGTGCGCTCGAGAGCGCCGGCGATCGTCCGGTGCAACCGTCGCCGGTCGGCGGGCAGGATCTGCTGGCGCACGGCGTCCTGGGTCAGGACGTGGCGGAACGCGTACTCCTCGCGGTCGACGTCGACCAGGATCAGCCCGCAGCCGACCGCGTCTCGGGCCGCACCCGGGAACCGCGACCCGTCGAGCCCGGTCGCCGCGGCGAGCAGGTCGTGACCGACGGGGCGACCGATGAGGGCGACGGTGCGCACGAGCAGTTCGCAGTCCGGGTCGATGCCGTCGGCCCGGGCCAGCAGCACGTCCTGCAGCGACTGCGGGACGCGGGTCGTCGCCTGCGGAGCTGCCAGCAGTTCGGCCGCGATGAACGGGTTGCCCTGCGAGCGCGCCGCCAGCTGCTCGAGTTCGTCGTCCGCGGGCTGCGCACCGGTCACCGACGCGGCGAGTTCGGCGAGGTCGTCCCTCGACAGCCGGCCCAGCTCGACGTGCGTGGCGAGCTGCGAGTGCAACAGGGTCTCGATCAGCCGGCGCAGGCGGGGCGTGCGCTGCACGTCCTCGTCGCGGTAGGTGAGCAGCAGCAGCTGGTTGCCGTCGAGGTTGCGGTGCAGGAACGAGACGAGGTCGAGCGTGCCGTCGTCGGCCCAGTGCAGGTCCTCGAACACGACCACGGCGTCACCTCGGGGAGCGACCTGGTCGGTGACGGCCAGGATGCGCTCGAACAGCTCGGCCTGGTCGCGGATGCGTTCGCGGTCGTCGACGCCGAGCAGCAGGTCGACCGTGCTGCCGACGGCGCGGGCCCGGGTCGAGTCGGTGGTCGAGACGGTCCGTCGCAGGCGACGCAGCGCCTCGGCGATCGGGGCGTAGGGGATGGGCTCGCCGCTGACGTCGACGCAGCCGCCGATGAGGACGGCCCGCCCCTCGGCCCGCCATTCGCCGACCAGGTGCTCGACGAGACGGCTCTTGCCGATGCCCGCCTCGCCCGAGACCACGACCCGTGCCCCGGCAGGTTCGAACGACGCGTCACGGATGGTCGCGACGGCGTGATCTCTACCGATCAGTGCTCGGTTCCGGCCCCGGGCCACGCGCGACAGTATGGCGGTGCGCGGGGAGCGCGGCGAGGGTTCTGTCACGTTCCGGACGGCGGCGGGTCGCGGTCGGCACTCCGGGTGCCGCGTGCGGCTCGCTGTCGTCATCACGTCCCCGTCCGGCGGAGGAGCTGACCGGCGCCGCGCGAACGGCGCCGGTCAGTTCCTGTGCGACGTCACCACGATCGTGCGGATGATCCCCCGAGCACCCGTCCGACCCGGCCCGTCGGGCCTGCGGCGACAGGGACAACTCTCGCGGCCCGGCGGCCCCACCGGATCCGTCGAACGACGTATTCCGCGCTGCCCGATCCGACAATTCGGACGAGCCGTGCGGGCGCGATCAGAGCGAGACGGCGTGCTGCGTCAGGCAGGCCCGGGTGGGGCGCCCGCAGCAGCAGGGCGCGACCGTGCGGGACGGCATGAGCGCGAGGGCCTGCTCGGCGGCGGCCTGGCCGAGCCGCCGGTAGGCCTCGAACTCGCGGTCGCCGTAGAGCTGGTTGCCGGTCGAGTCGTTCGGGAACGTCGGGTGCCCGCCGTGCCACGCCTCGACGTCGAGCGGCAGACCGTCGACCATTGCGGCCTTGCAGAGGTAGATGTCGGCCCGCACGCCGTTGGCGTAGGTCGCGGTGGCGTGCGCGGCCAGCGCGCCGGCCCGACCCGTGCGTCCCGCCTGCACCAGCGCATCGGGTCCGTCGAGCTCGATCTCGATCCCGAGGTCGGCGCGGGCCGTCTCGACCGCCTCGCCGAACGTCGACAGGGTGAACGGCCGGTCGCCGGACGCGTCGAAGGCGACGATCTCGGTGGCGCCGCGACGCAGCGCCTCGACGAGACCGAGGTTCTCGTAGTGCCCGCCGTCGGTGACGTACAACCACGCGCCGTTCAGCGTGATGCCGCCGATGATCTCGCGCCACAGGGCCAGCAGGCCGGGCTGGCGCAGCTGCCTGCGCAGCCGTTGCACCCAGCCGGTGCAGGCGGCGGCGGGCGCCGCCCAACGCGGGTGCATCGGGTTCGGCACCCACATCCCCAACCGGACGTTCGCGACGCCGAGCACCAGGCGCAGCGACGGGCGGCTCATGCGTCCCATGGCCGGCGAGACCGCCGCCCCACTGACCGCCACCATGTCCATCAGGGTCATCCCGTTGGTACGCGCCTCGATGTCCTTGGTGGTCATGCCGAGAGCGGGCAGGGCGGCGTCCGTCTGCTCCCGCAGCTGCGCACTCCACGCGGTGCGGACCGGGTCGCCGAACTCGCGCTCGGACAGCCAGTCGGTGTCGTCCAGGGCCGGGCGGCGGGCACGGAACATCGCGCCGCTCGAGATGCCGGCGTAACCCGGGCTGAAGGTGAACGGTGCGCAGCCGCGGCCGGTCGGCACGACGCCCGGCTGGTCGGTGTTGGCGGTCGCGCAGATCACCAGCTGCGGGCCGCGCCGGAACGTCGACAACGACGACTCGTCCTGGGTGGGTTCGAACCCGTCGCGGCGTACCCCGAACGCCGACGCGAGACGCTGCGCGTAGAAGCGGTGCAGGGACGTGCGGTTGACGTCGGTCAGCGCCTGCCACAGCAGCAGGCCCACGGCCGCGCCGCCCACGCCGATCCAGCGCACCGCGCCGTCGTGGTCGAGGGCGGAGTTCCACGTCCAGGCCAGGACGGCGAGCACGAACAGCAGCACGATCAGCACCGTTCCGACCCACGGCAGGAGCCGGTCGAGGATGCGGCGGCCCAGGCTCGGTGCACCGCCCTTGGCGCTCGCGCTGCCGGAACCGCGCACGACCAGCTGCACGACGGGCAGCAGGGCGGTGACCAGACTGCCGATGGTGGCGGTCAGGCCGGACCACGACAGCCGGGAGATCCGCCCGGGTGCCTGGCCGAGCAGTTGCAACGCGGCCGGGACGGCGAGCAGGAGCAGCGCGCCGACCGCGGCGGCGGCCAGCACCGAGAGCGAGAGCACGCCGCAGCGGGTCGCAGCGAGCTGACCCACGCTGCGGTAGGTGTCGACGATGCGGAACACCACGTAGATCAGAGCGCCGGCGCAGGCGACGCCGATGATCGTCCAGTACAGCTGCGGGGGATAGGCCATCGACCAGTTCCGCCCGTTCGGTGAGACGCGGAGCAGGTCGAGCGCGTGCCGGCCGAGCACCAGACCGAGCAGCTCGGACAGCACGTACGCCGCGGCGAGGAACGGCAGCAGGTTCATCACGAGCCCGTAGACGACGCCGAGCATCGAGATCGACAGCTGGGTCTTGCTGTCGACGAGGTAGCGGGTGTGCGCGCGCAACCGCGCGTCCTCCGGCGAGCCCGGGGCGTAGGTGACCGGCTGCGTGTTCGGCGTCCTGCCCTGCTCGATCAGGGCGTAGGACGACGCGATGTAGCTGCCGCCGGACACCGCGCAGACCAGATCGGTGCGCCCGTAGAAGGTCTCGGTCGGATCCTGGCCGTCGGTCGTGGCGTTGAGCGTCTGGAGTCCGCCCAGGGCGAAGGCAGCTGCGCGGATGCCGCCGCCGGAGCAGCAGATCGCGCGGACGGACTGCTTCGCGCGACGCGGGTCGGCCCGGTCGGGAACCGGCCCCGCCGACTCGTCGGTGGCCGCGGGACGGCCGGGCAACAACCGTTCGGACCGACGCGCCCGGGCCTGCGTCCGCTCGAAGCCCTGCTGCTCGCTCATGTCCGCCCCCTCGTCGGCACCCGCTCCGGGCACCGTTCGGACGCGACGTTAGGTAGCGCGCGCGGACCTGCGCCTCAGGGCCAGCCCTGGAAAGCACATCCGCCGTGCGGGATCATGGGGGCAACGATCACTGCGATTCGGAGATCCCATGACCTCGGTGCTGTCCGTCCCGCTCGACACCATCACCGGCTCGTCCGCGACGCTCGCCGACTACTCGGGCCGGGTTCTGCTCGTCGTCAACGTGGCCTCGAAGTGCGGGCTGACCCCGCAGTACGAGGGCCTCGAGGCGCTGTACGAGAAGTACGCGGGGCAGGGACTGGAGATCATGGGCTTCCCGGCCAACGACTTCCGTGGGCAGGAGCCCGGCACCGACGAGGAGATCCTGGAGTTCTGCCGGGCGACCTACTCGGTCACGTTCCCGCTGTTCGCGAAGATCACCGTCACCGGCCCGGGCAAGCATCCGCTCTACGCCGCGCTCACCGAGGCCGTCCCGCACGCCCAGGGCGACCCCGACGCCCACCGCGAACGGCTGCGTGGCTTCGGCATCGAGGCGAACGACGATCCCGAGATCCTCTGGAACTTCGAGAAGTTCCTGCTCGGACGCGACGGCACCGTGCTGGCCCGGTTCGCACCGGCGGTGACCCCGGACGCCCCGATCCTCGTCGAGGCGATCGAGCAGGCGCTCGCGAGCTGACGGACCCGGCGTGGACCCCGGCTGAGCGGCGGTCGCTACCGGAAGCCGACGACCTCGTGCGGTGAGTAGGGCTCGGTGAGGCGGGCGATCTCGTCGTCGGTCAGCTCGAGGTCGACAGCGGCGACGGCGTCGACAATCTGTTCGTCGCCGTCGGGGTCATCGGGTTCGGCGCGAGCTTCGTGCTCTGCAACCGGGCGATCGCCGTGGTCGAGGCGTCCACGTCGGCGATCGTGCTCAATCTCAGCCCGGTGTTCGGACTGCTCACCGCGGTCGGCCGGCTCGGCGACCGTCTCGACCCCGGCCGGGTGCTCGGGGCCGGGCCGATCACCTCGTCCATCGCGGTCGTGGCCTGGACCGAGCAGCGGCGGCCGCTCGATCCGCCCGACCCGGGGAGCAGCGTCAGGACGGCGGCCGCAGCGGAACCCGGATGCCGGGACTGACGACGGCGCCGCCGAGCCGCTGCTGCAGTTGCGCCGCGGCGTCGGCGATCGCCGCGGTTGCGGACGCGCCCCGGTCGGCGAGCACGACCGTGCGCACCTCGCCGTTCGCCGCGACGCCCCACGTCCCGACGATCTCGCCGTCCCACCAGACGGTCGGTCCGATGTTGCCGGCGCGGTCGAAGATCTGCCGCGGGTCGAGGCCGAGGAACCAGTCACGCCGCTGCCACCCCATCGGGGTGGGGTCGAGCGTGGGCAGCAGGGCGGCGACGGGCTCGAGGTCGGGGACGTCGTCGGTGCCCTCGAGCACGATGCCGGGTTCACCGTGCAGGTCGAGCTGCACGACGGGCAGGGTGTCGAGGGCGCGCCGGGTGGCGGTCTTGGTCCAGCCCGTCCACCACTGCACGTCGTCGACCGTGCACGGCCCGAACCGTTCGAGGTAACGCCGCGCCAGCACGCGTTGCGACTCGGTCTCGTCGAGCGCGGGCACGCCGTCCGGCCACCAGTTCCCGACCGGTTCCCAGCGGTGGCCGCGGGTCGTCCAGGCACCGGTCGCGTCGCCCCGGACGATCCGACCCTGCGTCCCCATCAGGGTGAGCAGGGGCGACGTCACGTTCTGCCGTTGCTCGGACGGGGCGCCGGGCAGCATGACCGTCCGCATCGTCGGGACGTCGGCCGACAGCTGGGCCCCGGTGGCACTGCCGCGGGCGGTGACGGCATCGGCGACCCGGTCCTCGAGCGCGGCGAGCCACACGCCGGCGTCGGCGTCGATCGGGGGCTCGGTTCCGTTGCGCGTCAGGCGGCTGACGAGCTGCCGGCGCAGCATCCCGCTGAGCGCGGGGCCGACCGCGGCATGGACGAGCGGGACGTCGGCCCGAGGGAACACGAACAACGTCCGCCGCATCGCCGTCCAACGCACGAGACTGCGCCGGTCGTACATCGCCGCCGCCACGTCGGCGAGCGTCGACTCGCGGCTGCGCGCGAGCACCGAGAGGTAGACCGACGCGGGCTCGGTGGCGTGCAGCGCGAGCAGCGCCTGCGTCACCTCATCCGGGCCTGCGGCGTCGCCGCCGAGGTGGTGGCGGTGCACGAGCAGGCGGCGACGGTCCGCTACCGAGATGCTGCACACCCGCGCCATCATGCCGGTGCGTCCACGGACGTCGCGGGCTCACACCGGGGACCTGACAGAATCCGGCGAATGGTCTCACCGTCTGCCATCGACGTCGGACTGTTGCTGCGCGTCAGCGAGGCCCTCGTGTCGACGGACGACCCGGACGAGGCGGTCGGTCAGCTCGCGCGGGTGATCGTGCCGGAGCTCGCCGACTGGAGCTTCATCACCGTCATCGACGAGGGCGGCAAGCTGCGGGACATCGGTCTCGCGCACC
>CATOGU010000203.1:0-20079 GCA_951799445.1 Pseudisothecium myosuroides | reverse complement strand
CGCCGCACTCTCGGTCGCAGTGTGCAGGTCCGAGGCCGGTTGACCCGCTACGCCGACGTGGCCTTGCTGGCCTCGGCGATGCAGGACGAACTCACCGCTACCTCTCTCCGCCAGCTTTACCTGGCTCCGTTGGACGATGACCGAAATCGCGGAACTGTTCTGCGTGAGACACTGTCGGCTTACATCGCTGCGGGAGGAAATGTCACCTCTGCCGCAGCCGCCCTTGGCGGTGGACCGCAGGACGGTAGCCGACCGGGCTTCGCGTCGCAGAGAACCGGATCGGTAGTCCCGCTCGACGACCGCGTTGGCGAGCTCAAGATCGCTCTACAGCTCGATCCGCCTTGGTCCACACGGTTGGATGTGACTGATCTACACGCCAATGCGCGTGTACAGAGTGTCGGCGTTCCGTCACCTCGACGCCCCACATTGGAGAAGCGCGACAGCCCCGAGGGAGAGAACATCGACTGATTCGATCACGATCCGAGCGGGATCTCAGGAGGAGAGATAGATGACCTATCAAGTGTTCAAACGGACCTGTCTGGCACTGACGCTGACCGCACTCGTCGTCGGCGCCGTCGCAGGCGTCGGTTCGGCGGCGGCGGCGACCCAACACTGGGCGAGCGCTGTTGCGCCAGTCCAGATACCATCCGGTACTGAACAGTCGTTCACCGGGGACCAATAAAACTCCAGCGTACAGATGGAATGGCACTACGGAAGCGTCGCAGTCTGGATGGTTTGCACCAAACTCTCGACCTCCGGGAAGGCGTACAACCTTGCGACCGAACCTGTAGGTAAGACGAACACGACCTCGCTCGAATTCACCGAATGCTCGCTCAGCATGAACCATTGCTCGATCAAAGGCGGCTCCATACCCTTCAAACCCCTTGAAGGATATGCTCGGACGGAAGCGGGTTCAAACCGAGTTGTATTCAAGCCGCAGGCCGGAAACCTGATGGCCGTCATCCATCTCGAAGGCGCGGAATGTGCCCTCCCTTCGGAACTGAACCTGACCGGCTATCTTGAAGCGTTCCAGGACCAGGGTCACCCGGGCGTCTTTATGGTGAGCGAAACGCCGCAGCTGAAAATCGGGGCCGAACTCAAATTCAAGATGGTTACCGAGTTCTCCCTTAGTACGCCCTCCGGGCAGTCGCTGGTGTTGTCCTCCGAAGGAGCTGGCGGACCATACTGGTACCTCGGTGCCGGAAGAATGGGCGTCGATCAAAGCTGGAGAAGTGACCGGCTACTGGAACTCTGCTACCGCCGTTCCGCTGACCCTCAACACCAAAATTGGGCTTGTCGAAAGTGGAAATCAGTCAGTGCGAAGGCTTTATCAATGGCAATCTGGAAAACCCCGCTGGCGGTGGATGCTGGGACGGCGTCGGGCGAAATTCACGCCCGGATGGGTCAGCGGCTGCGTGATAAATGTCAACCACTGCATCATCCAGAGCTCCGGCACGAGCAAACCTGTCGGGAGTTGCGACGGAAGTGGCCCGGTGTCCCTGCGGTCGAATGGTCACCGACGAGTGGGAGCACGGTAATGGAATTTCAGCTAGGCAATTCGGGCGGTGAATGTCCGCTCCCTAGCCCCGTGGTGGTTACGGGTAAGCTGATTGCTACCTCTCAGGGCGAATTACCGCTTCAATCTTTCCGCTAGTGCACTGAAAGTCGGTCTACAAGCGGCACCCGTCAGTGGGCGAATTCGGGCTGGAAACGCAATCCGGAAGGTTGCTGCGCCCTACAGCCGTGACGGCCGGAAGGTTATAAGCAAGGGTCGGGCCGCCACAGGTGGCCCGACCAATCGGTGTCGGTTTAACGTCGATGGCCTCAGCCGTCATGCTGTGGTAGGGCTCCGATCCCCTGTCGAGTCCCCGCGCTACCATTCACCTTTGGGTCTCCCTCTGCGCGGGATCCGGGGCCGCGGCGATTGATGCATGACGACACTGGACCAAGGCGAACACCGACTCAAGTGGCTGTCCTTGGCGATACGCGGTGGGTTGTGCCTCGCTGTCGTAACGGCGGCCCTGTCGCTTCGCGCGGCGCCGGCCGAGGCTGCTTTCGGCCCTGCATCCCTCGCCGTGGCGGCGAGCAACGAAGACGAGACCCCTGATCTTCAGGCTGGCTCCCATCCATTTGCCTTCAGCTTCATTCTCGCTATGAACACCGGCCCGGGGGCCCGGCCCGAAGGTGGGCTTCGCGGCGTCGAAATCGACCTGCCGCCAGGGCTGGTTGGAAACCTGGGCGCGGTTGCCGACTGCTCGCGAGCGGAATTTGACGGTTCGTCGGTGTGTCCCTCCAGCAGTCAGGTCGGAATTGTCGAAGCTACCCTGGCCGGCCTCGGGACGGTCCTGCTGCCGCTCTACAACCTGACGCCGCCGCCGGGCTACGTGGCGTCCTTCGGTGGTTCTGTGGATGGGAGCGCCTTCATCGAGCTTCTCTCCGTCGCGGGCTCCGGTCCAGATGCCCATCTTCAGGTGAGCGTTCCCCTGCTGCCGATGGGGAGCGAAATCGTCCATGTTGCCCAGACGCTCTGGGGGGTCCCGGCCGACCCCGGCCACGATTTCGAACGGGGCGAATGCCTCGAAAATGGTGGCACGTGTCCTGCTGCTACCGCCCCGGCTGCACTGCTTACGCTTCCCGTCCATTGCGGTGGGCCGCCGGTCACGACCGTCACGGTCAGCTCGGCCGAAGAACCGGCGCGGATCATCACGGCGACCGCTGACTTTCTCGACCAGGCAAACGATCCCCGTGGCCTGGTTGGCTGCGATGGGCTGTCCTTCGACCCGACCTTCGCTCTCAGTCCCGAAGGCGGCGCTCTATCCCCGGCCGGCCTACACCTCGACCTCCACCTTCCTCTCAGCGAAGAGCCGTATGGCCGTGCTGCTGCCGCGGTTCGGGAACTCACTCTCGATCTTCCGTCCGGCCTCGCGATCAACCCGTCGGCCGCCGATGGCCTGGAAGCTTGCTCACCCGCAGGGATCGGTCTCCAGTCGGAACCCGGACAACCCGCTCGCTTCGACGCCGCCGTGCCCACATGCCCCGGCGGTTCGGGGATCGGCACGATCAGCGCTGACCTGCCCGCGCTCGGCGAAGTCCTCCGGGGCACGGTCTATCTGGCCACTCCTGACCGGAATCCCTACGCGACGACGTTCGCCATCTATGCGGTCCTTGAAGACCCCGCCCGGGGCCTGGAGATCAAGATCCCGGGGCGCTTCCAGGCTGATCCCGAGACCGCCCGGCTGACTGCGGCGATCACCGATCTGCCCGAATTTCCCTTCGCCGACGTCAAGTTCCAGTTTCCCTCGGGGCCGCGAGCGCTGTTTGTGACGCCGCCCACCTGCGGCAGCTACGTCTCGACCGGTGAACTCACGCCCTCGACTGCCCCTGAAGGCCCCGCGGCAGACATACAGAGCACGTTTACCGTCAGCTCTGGTCCCGGCGGCTCGTGTCCAGCGCCCGAATCCCAGCGGCCGGTGCCCTCCTCGTTCGAAGCGGGCACGACGTCGCCGATCGCCGGAGCGTCCTCGACCTTCGTCCTCAAGCTGACGCGGGCCGACCTCGACCAGCACTTCGGCTCCTTCGACATCACCCTGCCGCCAGGGCTGATCGCCAACCTTGGCTCCACTCCCGTGGGCACGGCGGTCGGCAGTGTCCAGGTCCGGGCGGGCGTCGGTTCGACGCCGGTCACCCTCGACGGCACCGCGTACCTCGACGGTGCCTATCGTGGATCCCCTTTCAGCCTCAGATTTGTCGTCCCGGCCCAGGCCGGACCCTTCGACTTCGGCACGATCGTGGAGCGGGCAGCCCTCGAGGTCGACCCCGAGACCGCTCAGATCACCGTCCGCTCCGACCCCCTGCCGCAGATCCTGTCGGGTGTGCCGCTCGAAGTGCGCGCCCTCGCCGTCGACCTCGACCGCGCGGGCTTCATCCGCAACCCGACCTCATGCGAACCGATGGCGATCAAGGGGTCGTCGATCACCAGCCTCGGGCAGGTCGCGCCGCTGTCTGAGCGTTTCCGGGTCGGTGCTTGCGCGGCGCTTTCGTTCAAGCCGAAGCTTTCTCTCCGTCTCCTCGGCGCGACGGGTCGCGGCGGGCATCCCGGCGTGCGCGGGGTGATGAGCGGCACCGAAGGCGAAGCGACGCCGGCGAGCGCGGCGTTTACCCTGCCGGCGGGCGAGCTGCTCGATCTACGGCGGATCCGCGACCTCTGTCCGCGCGGGGCCCCCGCGGATCGGTGCCCATCGAGCTCGCGGCTGGGTTCCGTGAGCCTGAAGAGTTCCTTCCTCCCGGAATCGCTGACGGGGTCGCTCTACCTGCGGGTGCCGAGTCACCGTCTGCCCGATCTGGTCGCCTCGCTGCACTCGCCCTCCGGCTCGCTTGAGTTCGCCCTGCACGGCCGCACGACCGACGCTCACGGCCGCATCGGCATCAAGCTCGAAGCGCTGCCGGACGTCCCGCTGGCCAGTGCGGTGGTGAGCCTTGCGGGTGGCCGCTCCGGCATCGTCGTCAACAGCCGCTCACTTTGTGGGCAGCGGCCCGTCGCTCAGGCGAGCCTCAGCGCCCACAACGGCGCTCGGCGACAGATGCGGGTGCCGGTTCGGGTAGACGGCTGTCGTTGATCAGAAGTGCTTTCTCCAGAAAATCAGTCTTGCCTTTGGTAGCTCCTTGTGCTTTCATCGCTCCGCAAGGAGGGGGATCAGGGAGCGATGAGGGGACGGCCTCGAAAAGAGCATGAGCGGGCCGCGGTCATCCTCGCCGCGACCGTAGGCATCGTTGCCGTGTTTGGTGTGATCGGCCTCGGGGTCGAGGGGCATCTGCGGCCGACTTCGCTGGCGATCGGCGGAACGTCCTCGGCGCGGGGCGAAGAGCTCGCCCGCGGGCACTTCGGCGAGTCGTCTCCCTTCGCGGTTCTTCTTCGCGGGCCGGTCGGGGCGATCGAACGGCAGGGGCCCGCGCTTGCCGCTGCCTTGGGTCGGGACCCGAAGGTCACGGTGATCTCCCCGTGGGACGACTCCCCGGCGGCAGGGAAGCTCCCCGCACCGCCCGCCGGCGCGTCGCCGGCCGCTCATTCGCAGGCGCTGCTTCTGCTCGATTTCCACCAGTCGGTCGCCGACGCGATGCGGCACACGGTGCCGGAGCTCGAAGCGACTCTCGACGCTCACGTCCAGGCGCCCGTGGAAGCGGTCCAGTCCGGCTACGCGACGATCTCGCGCGCCCTGCAGCACGAATCGCTCTCGACCTCCGAGCGGGCCGAGCTGCTCGCCGCGCCGCTCCTCCTGATCGTCCTGCTGCTCGTGTTCCGTTCAGTTCTCGCGGCCCTGATCCCGCTCGCCTTCGGGGCAATGACCGTGCTTGCCGGGCGCGGCGTCCTGGTCTTCCTCACCTCATTCATGCCGATCGATGCGCTCTCGCTCGTCGTCTGCACGATGATGGGCCTCGCTCTCGGGGTCGACTACTCGCTGCTGATCGTCTCGCGGTTCCGCGAGGAGCTCGAGGCCGGCCACGACCCCGCCCGCGCCGCCGCCCTGACCCGGCGCAGCGCCGGTCGCACCACCGCGATCGCGGGCGGCACCTTGTTCCTGTCGATCTTCCTCTCCGCCTTCTTCCAGCCGGGGAGCCTCCTGGTGTCGCTCGCCACCGCGCTGGCCGTGGTCACCGCGATCGCGGTGCTGATCGCCTGGGTCGCGCTGCCGGCGCTGCTGACCCTGCTCGGCCCGCGGATCAACGCCGGGCGGATCGGTCGCTTCCGTCCGGGCGCTCGTTCGCGGGTCGCAGCCGCGGCGTCCTCGGTGTTGCGGCGCCCCGCGTTCGCCGCGATCGCGATCGTCGTCCCGCTGCTCCTGCTCGCGGCCCCGGCGCTCGCCTTCGACACCGGCTCGCCCGGCGTCGACGAGCTCCCATCCTCGAGCACCGCGCGCAAGGACTCGGAAGCGATCACCGCCGCCGTCGGCGCCGGCTGGCAGGCCCCGTTCATCCTCACCGCGGTCTCTCGCCGCGGGCCGATCACGACCCGCGCCGGCCTCGGCTTTCTCGCCACGACCCAGGGGCGGATCGGGGCGCTGCCGGGGGTCAAGGCGGTGGTCGGGCCGGCGGCGATCGCCGGCGCCGCGCGACCGCTCCGGTCGCTGGCCGCGGACCTCGAACCCGGCGGATCGGAAACCTCCAAGCAGCTCGCCCGTCTCGGCCCCCGGCTGCACAAGGTCTCGGAAGCGGTCGCCGAGCTGCGCAGCGGCCTCGCCGAAGCGTCCGCGGGCAGCGAACTGCTGAGCGACGGCTCGTCCCGCGCCGGGGAAGGCGCCGAACTCATCACCGGCGGCCTCGGCAGCGCCGACGACGGCGGACGCGAAGCGACGAAGGCGCTGGGCCGCCTCGCCTCCGGCACGAAGGAACTCTCCGACGGTCAGCGCGTCGCCTCCGCCGGCGCCTACAACCTCTCGCTCGGCCTTGGCACCCTACTGCCCAACCTCACCGCCCAGGGGCTCGGGCGCGCCAAGAAGCTCGCCGCTCGCCTGGAAGGCCAGGCAAAGGGCGACTCCGGCGATGCGGCCGCCGCGCGCGAGGCCGCCATCCTCGCCTCGGTACTCGAATCCGATCGGGAAGAACTCGCCCGCCTGCGCGAACAGGCGACGACGCTCAATGCAGGCCTGGGGAAGCTCTACTCAGGCGGCAAACGCCTTCATGGGGGCTCGCAGCGTCTCGCCGACGAAGGGCAGCGCCTCAGCGGCGGGCTCGAAACGCTGCACGCCGCGTCGGAACGGCTCACCGTCGGCCTCGGCGAATTGACCGTCGGCATCGAAGCCCTCAGCGGCGGTCTGGCGGAAGGCTCGTCGCGGACGGTCCCGCTCGAAGAGGGGCTGAACCGGGCGGACCAGCGAGTCTCGCGGGCCTCGACGAAGCTGCAGGGCAAGCTGGCCCACCTGCACGTGGTCTCGCCGCGGCTGTTCGACTCCGGCTTTCTCGCGATGGCGGCGCTCGACGGCGCCAACCCGGCGCGCCGCGCTCTCGCCGCCGAGGTGATCGACCTCGACCGCGGCGGCACCGCCGCCCGTTACCTCGTCGTCCCCGACTCGGGCTTCAACTCACCCGGCTCGCGCCGCCTCGGTTGCGAATTGAACGCGCTCGCCGGGTCGATCGAATCCCGGCCCGGCTACGTCGCCGGGGTCAGCGGCGGCGCCGCGGTCCTCAACGACTACGGCTCAGCGACCAAGTCGCGGCTGCCCCTGGTGATCGGCTCGATCGTCCTGATCACCTTCCTGATGTTGGTGGCGTTGTTGCGGACGCCGCTGCTCGCCGCGCTCGCGGTCGCCCTGAACCTGCTCTCGGTCGGGGCCGCCGTCGGCGTCGTGACGCTGGCCTGTCGGATCCCCGCTGGCTACCCGCTCGGCGGGCATTCCTACATCGACACGGTCGGTGCCGCGGCGATCTTCGGCGTCACCTTCGGCCTCTCGATCGACTATGCGGTCTTCCTGCTCGTCCGCATGCGCGAGAACTACCGCGAGACCCAGGACAACGCCGCCGCGATCCGGTTCGGGCTCGACCGCACGGCCGGTGTGATCACCGGCGCCGCCGCGATCATGGCGGCGGTCTTCGCCTCCTTCGCGATCGCCCCGGTCGCGACCGTGAGCCAGATGGGGTTGGGATTGACGGTCGCCGTCCTGCTCGACGCGACGGTCGTGCGCATCGTCCTGCTGCCGGCGCTGATGCTGCTGATCGGCGACCGCGTCTGGGACACACCGGCCTGGCTCGACCGCCTGTTGCCGGCCGCGAGTGGGCCGGAGCCGAGGACGGCGGAGGCGACGAGATGAGTGGACGGACGAGACGAGCCTGGGGGATGGTCGTCGCGGCGATCGCCTTGGTCGCCTCGGTTGGCGCCGCTGTCGCGAGCGCCGAAGGCGAACCGACCCGCACCGAATACGTCGCTCGCCTGGAGCAGATCTGCAAGCCCGGCTCGGACGCGACCGAACGCGCCGTCCACGGCGTCCGCGCCGACGTCCGTGCCGAACGACTCGCCGTCGCGGCGGGCAAATTCGCCCGCGCCGAACGGATCTTCAAGAACACCGTGCGCTCGATCTCGGTCGTGCCGCGGCCGGTGGCCGATCGGGCGACTCTCAGCCGCTGGTTCGCGGCCCTCGGCAGCGAGGAGGTCTACCTCGGCCAGATGGTCAAGGTCCTGCGCGCCGACGACGTCGCCGGCTTCGAGCGCGTCTCGGCCCGCTTCATCCACGAGGGGAACCGCGCCAACAACGCCGTCGTCTCCTTCGGCTTCAACTACTGCTCCTTCAAGCCGACGAGGTTCCAATGAGGGGCCCGACGATGCGCACCGCGATCGTGGGGTCGTCGCTCCTCTTGTCGATCCTCGGGCTCCTTGCCGTCGCGCCCGCCGGCGCCGAGCGCAGCGGCCGGGCCGGAATCGTCGTCTCCCTCGACGGTGAGATCCATCCCGATCGCCTTCCCCGGGATCGCAGCGCGCCGGTGTCGCTGACGTTGCGCGGAACGATCGCGGCCGACCACGGCGCCGAACTGCCGCAGCTCGATCGCATCGAAGTCGCCTTCGGTGCGCGCGGCGGCCTCGACACCGAGGGTCTGGCGGTCTGCCCGCGCGCGCGGCTTCGAAACGCCACCCAGAGCCAGGCGCTCGCCCGTTGCCGCGGCGCGTTGGTCGGACGCGGCACCATCGACGCCGAGGTCCCCCTGAATCCCGCCGAACCACTCGAGGCCCACGCCGAGGCCCTCGCCTTCAACGGCCGCTCCCACGGCCAGCCCGCGGTCTGGGTCCACGCCTATTCGGCCTCACCGCCGGTTTCCTTCGTCCTTCCTTTCCACCTGAAGGCGGTCGACGACGGCGCCTATGGGCTTCTGTTGAGCGCGTCGGTTCGCAGCGCGCTGGGTCGCTGGCCAAGACTGCGCACCTTCGACCTCACCCTCGGGCGCCGCTGGTCGCGTCGCGGCATCGCCCACAGCTACCTGAGTGCGGGCTGTCCGCTGCCGCCGCGCTTCCACGTCTTCTCCGTCCCGCTCGCCCGGGCCACGTACTCGTTTGCTCCCAGGCCGACCGTGTCCGTCACGCACTTCATCAGCTGCCGGGTGAGCGGATGACGACGCCGACCGCCCTCGTCGCCCCGCACCGTCGCTCCTCGGTCCGCGGTGGCAGCCTCACGCTCTTCGCCACGGCCGCCGCCCGTTACTGGACGGGAGTGTTCCCGGTCGCCCGATCCACCCAGCGCCGCCTGCTCGCCCGCGCCGAGGCGATCCCCGACCCGCGGCTGCGTGCCGACGCCCTCGCCGCCCACCATGACAAGGGCTCGAACTCCGAGGGGCTCGCCGCGTTGGCGGTCCTCGCGCCGTCCGAGCGGCGTACCCAGGTCGCCCGCAGCCTTGTCTCCTACCAGCTGATGCTCGATTACCTCGACGGCGTCTCGGAGCGGCCCAACGACGATCCGCTCGGCAACGGCCTGGCGCTGCACCGGGCCTTCGACGTCGCGCTCGACCCCGACGCGCGGCACGAGAACTACTACGCGCACACCTCGACCGGCGACGACGGCGGCTACCTGCATGAGCTGATCGAGATCTGCCGCGCCCCCCTGCGCGATCTGCCGTCCTATCCGGTCGCCCGCGAGGCGCTGCTTCGTCAGGCTCGGCTCTGTCGCGAGTCCCAGGCGCTGAACCATGCCCTGCGGTACGCCTCGGTTCAGGAGGAGCTCGGGGACTGGGCGGATCGGACGGCGGCGGAGGCCGGGCTCGACCCGGGCTTCGAGTGGTGGGAGCTGATCGCCGCCGCCGCGGCCTCGTCGCTCTGCATCGGAGCGCTGCTCGCCTTGGCGGCGACGCCCGGTGTCGACGAGGTGGAGGTCAGACAGGTCGAGTCCGCCTACTTCCCCTGGGCCAGTGGGCTGAACGCATTGCTCGATTCCCTGGTCGACTTCGACGAGGACCCCGCCGAGGCCAGCCATCTGCGCCGCTACGAGTCCCACGACCATGCGGCCGAACGCCTGCGGGCGATCGCCGTCGGTGCTCGCAGCCGGGTCGCCGCATTGCCCGACGGGCGCCTTCACGAGGCGATCCTCGCGGCGATGGGGGCGCTGTACCTGATCCACGAGGAGGCCTGGCAGCCGGGGCGCGAGCCGATCTCCCTCGCCGTCTACGGCGCGCTCGGCCCGCTCGCGCGACCCTCGCTGGCGGTCCACCTCATGCGCCGGCCCCGTCGAGGCGGCCGCGCGGCCCTTGCCGCCGTCCGCCACACGCGCCGCCATTATTGAAATAGATTCGTGGATGGACGGATGACGGACCCGACCTCTGAAGACGAGCGCCGCCTGCGCGAGGCCCTGCTCGACCTGTGTGCGGAGCGGGGCTACGCCGATCTGCGGGTCGAGGATGTTCTCGAACGCGCCGGGGTCGACTCCGCCGCATTCCACCGGCTGTACGGCGATCTCGACGCCTGCTTCGCCGCCGTCCTCGGCCAGGCCTACGGGGAATTCTTCGAGTTGGCCCAGGCGGCGGTCGCCGGTGAGAGCGGCTGGCGAGACCGGATGCGGGCGACGGCCTACGCGCTGCTCCGCTTCTTGCGCGCCGACGAACGGGTCGCCCGGCTCGCGGCCGTCGAGGCGCAGCACGGTGGGGAACGGGCGCTTCGGCTCTTCGTCGAGACCTTCAACCGCCTCGTCGACCTGATCGACGAGGGCAGCGCCGAGGCGGGCGGTCCCGAATCGCCGAGCCGCGCCACGGCGGTCGGCGTCGGCGGCGTCGTCTTCGCCCGCCTCCAGGAGGGGATCGCCGAGGGCGAACTCGAGCTGGGGGAGGAGGAAATCCCCCAGCTGATGTACGCGGCGGTCTTTCCTTATTTCGGCGCGGAGGCCGCCGAGGAGGAGCTCCGCATCCCGCCTCCCCCTGGTCCGTCGACCTGAGATCGACCGGACCTCAGCGGCGTCTTCCCTCGCCGTTCGCGACGGCCAGGGCCCGCTCGGGGCCGATGAAGGAGACCAGCGTCAGGTAGGTGGCGAGCGGCACCACGGCGCCGAGATTCTCCGTTCCCTCGCGGCGGACCCGGTCTCCCATCAGCGCGTAGACGGTGGCGCCGATGGCCTCCGCGCTCACCTTCGGCACGATGGGATTCTCGGCGAAGCCCGGGGCCAACATCGCCGTCAACGAATCGATCACCCGGTCTCGTCGTGCGCAGGCTCGGGGTCCTGCGGCGTAGACGCCGACCAGCGTCAGTCGGGCCATCGCGGGCTCGGCGGCGAAGTACGCGCAGATCGCCTCGTAGAGCGCCCGCACCCCCTCCTCCCAACTCCCGGCTCTTCGCGCGGCCGGCGTCGCGAGCGCGGTGATCTGTGCTCCGCTCATCTCGAGCGTGGCCAGCATCGCGTCGCGCTTGTCCTTGAAGTGGGCGTAGAAGGTGCTGAGCGAGATCGCCGCCTTGGCGGCGATGTCATCGGTGGTCATCTCCTGGTAGCCCTTCTCGGCAACCACCGAGGCGACGGCGCGGGCGATGCGTTCGGCGGGGGTGTAGCCCTCGAAACGCGGTCCCGTGGCTGTCCGCTGTCGTCGTGGGCGATCGAGCGGCCGGGGGGGAGGCGAGACGGTCCTCACCCACCGCCACAGCTGCGGCGCGAGGTCGACCAGCTCCGCCTCCTCGCCCCGGCCGAGGCGCGTGTGGACGAGCTTGCGGATTCCTCCGACGAGTGCCCGGCGAAGCTCCGGATCCCCGGCATCCCCCGTCAAGTTCTCGACCGCCTGAACCATCGCCTCGAAGGCGCGGTCGGCGACCGCCTCGCCTTCCTCGCCCGCCGCGTGGAGCTCCACGAAGCAGACGCGCGCGGCCGCCGGCTCCGAGGAGAGCAGCCGGAAGAAGTCCTCGAAGACCTTGCCGGGTTCGCGTGGGCGCACTCCCTCCTGGAGCGGATCCAGCACCCGGACGGCAGGCTCGACAAGTTCCGAGACGGCGCTCGCCAGGCAGTCCGACCTGCCGGAGAAGTGCCTGTAGAAGGCGCTCCGCGAGACGCCGCTGAGCGCCAGCACGTCGGCGACCGTCGTCGCCTCGTATCCCTTCTGCGCGACCACGGCGACGATCGCCCCGAAGAGCCGCTCGCGCTGGTTGCGCGCCACCTCTTCGGGCGCTGCCCCACCGCCGGGATACAGCCGGCGCTGCCGCAATTCCGAGGCCTGGCCCCACGGCGTCACCACCGTGGCGTACGCATCCTCACGTTCGATCAAGCAGCACTCGCTCCCTTTAGCCCCGAGCGCCTCCCGCAACTCGGGAGTCTACCTTCGGGTTCTGCAACCGCCTGCCTTCTGCATCATAAGCAACGCAGGCTATCTTCAGAAAAGTTCGCTTGCCTTCAGGGGCGCTATCTGATTTGCTGCGTCCGTGTCAACCCAGACACAAAGCTTCTGGCCGACATTCCCTGGCGGTCGGGAGGCAGGCGGGCGCGTCTTCCCTGAACGCACCGTCAAGTCGTCGTCGGCTCTCCCTGGTCCGGCGGCCACCAATCAGCGAGCGGTTCAGGGGCGTCGGGAGATACCCGTCTCTCGGCGCCCTCCCCTCGCCGTTCGGCCTCGAGCTGGACCTTCATCGCGGCGATGACCGGGAAGGGATCGATCGACCGTCTCTCGCAGCGCACCTCCGGCAGGGCGGCCGGCGAACGCCTCTCCCGCGACGCCCTCGATCTCACCCGACGGGTGCTCATCCTGGAAGCGGCCGCGGAGGTCTTCGCGGAACTCGGCTACCGACAGACCAACGTCGAGGACATCCTCGCGGCGGCCGGGATCCCAGGCGACACGCTCTATCCGTACTTTGTCGACAAGGAGGCCTGCTTTCTCGGCGCCCTCGACCGTGCCGCCGTCGAAGGCCACGCGGCGATGGCTGCGGCGATCCGCGGTCAGAAGGAGTGGGGTCGGCAGACTTACGCGGCGATTCGGGCGCTGCTCGGGCGAGTCGTCGCCGGCTCGACCGACGTGCGGATCGTCCTCGTCGAGGCGCAGGGCGCGGGTCCCGCCGCAGTGACCCGCTACGAAGGACTGGGGGAGGTCGGAGTCACCTGGTTGCGCCGGGGTCGGCAATATCCAGCGGCCGCCGACCTGCCTGACAGCTTCGAGCGCATGCTCGTCGACGGCGTCGCCTTTCTCCTGCGACGCTGCCTGCTCGACTCCACTGCTCCCACGATGCCCCAACTCCTTGACGAAACAGCTCGTTACGTCATCGAACCCTTCGTCGGCCGCGTCGAGTTCGGCCGCCTGATCTCCGAACTCGGCGAGTAGGGGTTCGCGAGAGCTTTCGACGGGCCTCTCCGACGGGCCGACCAGCTGCAGCTCACGTCACTGCTCCAATCGGCCGGCGTCTGAAGCTGGCGCCGAGGGAAGGGAGGGCCGGGTCGAGCCGGCGCCCGGGAGGGATCCGGCCGGGTCGGGCTGGCCTGGGTAAGGGACGTGGCCGTTCGAAGCCGGCGCGCGGGAAGGGATGTAGCCGCTTCGGGCTATCGCCCGGAAGGGGCCCCGGCAGCCTCGAGCCGGCACCCCGGGAAGGGACGCGGCCGCCCCAAGCTGTCGCCCCGGGGAAGGGTCCCGGCCGCCTCAAGCCGGCGCCCGGGTAAGGGACGCGTCCGTCCCGGCCACGGCCCTGGCAGGCTGTGGCCGTGGCCGGGACGGCCGAGGGTGCGGGGTGGAGGAAGGCCCGCGGGAGGATCAGGCCGGTGGCGCGGAACCGTCACCGAAGTGGGACCTCGTGAGGGAGATGCCGGGAAGCTCACCCTTCCTCCCGTGTCCTTCGGACGTCACGAACACGTGACCATGGTTTTGGGCCCCTATAGGGGCCCAAAACTCGACAGCGCGTCCCCGGCCCCCGATCCCAGGCCCTCGGGGGGCCGGGAAGTGTGACGTTCCCGGCGTCCTCCCGGCGTCCTCGTCACCGATCCGCAGTCCGGGGCGCCCGGATCATGAGGAACCGTGACGGAAGTGCGAAACCGTGTCGGACTTCTGCGATGACCCGCCGACCCCCGTACGTCCCGGGCGTCTCGTGGCGGCCACAGCCTGCCAGGGCCGCCACGAGACGCCCGGGACGTGACTCGGACGGGTGCGGCGGTCCGGGGTCGCGCCGTCCCGGGCCGCACAACGAAACCGCGGTCGTCCTAAACCACCCATAGCGCCGGTTAGGACGACCGCGGCGGGGCCGACCCGGGACGACGCACCACGGACGGATGCGGCGGCCGGGGGTCGCGCCGTCCCGCTCCCCGGGACGCACCTCGGACGGCCGCCGCGGCCGGGACCGCGTCGTCCGGCCTCCCGGGACGCACCTCGGACAGGCGTTACGGCCGCGGACCAGGCCCGGGACGCACCTCGGACGGGCGCGAGGGTTCAGGTCGCACCGTCCCGGCCCGGGCCGCACCTCGGACGACCGCGACGGCCCCGGACCAAGCCGGACAACACCACCGTCGTGGAACCACCGCCCACTCCAAAGCAGGGGACGCCGGTCGGGGCGGCGTTCGGCGGGGGACGCCTCGCGCCCTGAGCACAAGTGTGCAGTCACCACGTGTTACTGGTGATCGGCGCCGGCCAGCGAGGCCAGCGACTCCTTCATCCGGGCGAGCTCTTCGGCGCCCAGTCGCCGGGCGAAGCGCTTTTCGATGTTGCGGGCGATCGCGTCGGAGCGCCGGAGCTCGTCGAGGCCGCGCTCGGTGGGCACGATCAGCTTTGCGCGGCGGTCGGCGGGGTCGGGACGACGCTCGACGTAACCGAGCTCGGTGAGCTCATCGACCAGGGTGGTGATCACCTGCTTATGGCGACCCGAGTGGCGCGCCAGATCGGTTGCTCGGGTCCCCTCACGATCGAGGAAGGCCAGGACGGCGCCGTGACGGGGACGGACGTCGGGATGGCCTTGCTCGGCCAGCTTCTCGAACATCTCATCCTGGAAGACCCAAAGGACCTGAGCCGTGAGGGTGCCGAGGTCGGGGTCCTGTTGCTTTCGATCGGAGCGTCGCATCGAGGTCCATTTCAGCGGATCGGCGTCTCCAAAGCTATAGTCATATTTTGTGACTATCAGATTTAAGAACTATATGAGCGATGACCGGTCGCCGAAAGGAGCCATCGATGGGAATCCAGCTGGCCATGGTCGTGCTCGATGTCCGCGATCTGCGGCGCTCGATCGACTTCTACCGCCTCCTCGGGCTCGAAGTCCCCGACCCACTTCCTGATCGTCCCGTGTCCCTCCATCGAATGGATAGCGGCGTGAGCCTGGTGCTGATCGAGGGCTGGGCCGAAGCCAACGACCCGAGCTGGGTCCGTCCCGAGCGCGGCTATCAGCAACTGATGGAGTTCGTGGTCGGCGATGACGCGGCGGTCGATGCCGAATGGGCCAAGCTCACCGCCGCCGGTCATCACGGGCGGATGGCGCCCGCGAAGACCATCGGGCCCTACGCGGCCATGGTCGACGATCCTGACGGCAACGTCGTGCTGCTCACCTCGGACCCCGACGCCGACCCCGAGGCGCACCCCACGACCTGACCTCTACCCTCGCGGCGGTGCCGCCCGCCGCAGGCCCCCCTCGCGGCCGATCTGCCCCCACGCCGCCGCTCGTCGCTTCGTCGAGGCCACTTCCCGGCCGCAGCCGAGAGCTTCGCGGCGCCGGCGATCCGGAGCCGCGGCCACGGCGCCGGCGCGTAGCCTCAACGCGGGGCGACCGCGTCAACCTCCAGGGCCAGCCGTAGGCGCTCGGCGATCTCGGCGATCTCGTCGGGGGCGAGCTTCGGCCGTCGATGGCTCAGGTATCCGGCGAGCATGCGGCCGGGCAGCACCGTGACGCCGCGGCGACGGGCGGGGACCGAGCCGATCAGCCAGGCCTGGCTGAAGACGAGGAGCGGTTCGACCTCGAGGCCGCTCACCTTCTCGAGCACCTTGCTCTCGGCGTAGGCCTGGCGCAGCATCCGGTCTTCGACGCGGTCGATCCGGATGCGACCGCGGTGGCTCTTGGTCTCCACCGTGAAGGTGCCGCCCGGGCCGACCAGGACGTGGTCGATGTCTCCGCGGCCCAGCCAGACGCCGTGGATGACGTGCCAGTCCGGCCCGAGGTCTTCGAGGACCGCCCCAACCTTGCGCTCGCCCTGGGCGCCGCGGGCCCAGCGGGCGGCAATCGGTTCGACGAGGCGGGTGGCGAGCAGCATCGCCACGAGTACCGCCGCCTCGATCGCGGCAAGCACCAGGCCATGACCGCCGAGCGCGATGAAGGCGAGCGCCGTGACCGCGAGCGACGCGAGGACCGCGATCAGGAGTCGGCGCCGAAGTTGATCGGCGCGTGCCTGCGCGTGCGCTCCGGCCTGGCGTGGCGTCGTGGATACCGTTGACGTTCCCATGTCCCATCATCGGTCGCTCCCGCCCGAACTTGAGCGCGGCGGGGCGAGGGGTCGCGGCCGGTAGACGCTCGCCAGGACGGCGACGGTGACCTCGTCCGGGAGGGCGCCGGCCGCGGCCCGGTCGAGTTCCGCGGCGCTCAGGTGGTGGGCGCTCGGGCTCATCGAGACGAGGTCGATCGCCGCGCCAGGGGTCAGGGGCGCGGTGTACTCGATCCGCCCGGTGTCGACGACCTCGAAGTAGGGAGCGAGCACCTGGTGCAGGCGCTCCTCCTTGATCGGGTCGATGCCGACCATCTGCCCGATCGCCCGGCGCAGTTGAGCGAGATGCTCGTCGTCCGGTCGCACCACGATCAGGCGACCCTCCGGGCGCAGGACGCGGTGGAACTCGGCGGGGTTGCGCGGGGCGAAGGCATCGAGCACCAGGTCCACCGACGCCGGGGCGAGCGGGAAGGGACGGAAGACGTCCCAGGTCGCGGCGGCGGCGCGCGGGTGCGCCCGCGCCGCGGTGCGCAGGGCGTACGGCGAGGAGTCGAGCCCGAGCCCGCGGGCGTCCGGCAGGGCGTCGAGCGCCCCGGCGAGGTAGTAGGCCGTGCCGCAACCGACTTCCAGGAGGGTGGCCGGCGACCGCGACGCGCGGGCGGCCAGGTCGGCGATCGCGGCGCGCACCGGCGCGAAGCCGCCGGCCTCGAGGAAGCGCCGGCGCGCCTGCACCATCGCCCCGTCGTCGCCGCTGGTCGGCCTGGTCCCGGTGAGCAGGCTGACGTATCCGTGGCGGGCGATGTCGAAGCTGTGGCGGTTCGGGCAGCGCAGCGCCGAGTCCTCGCGCGACAGCCCGGCCGCGCACACGGGGCAGCGGAGGATTGGCAGGACGAGATCGAGGGCGGGCGGATCCGTCGGCGCGGCGGCGCTCCTGGCCGGCGGCGCCGAACTCATCGTGAGGCCTGGTCGAGCTGTCCGCGCACACCGTCGAGAAACAGCTCGAACCCGTAGGCGAAGCGCTCCGCCGGGTCGGCGGTGGCGACCGCGTCGAGGGCCTTGGCGAAGACCGGATCCTCGGGCGGTGACGCGGCCTGGCGGGAGCGCCAGTCGGCGTCGCTCGCTTCGAGGGCGAGCTGGGCCTGCTCCTCGATCGTGTGGCCGAGGATGAAGTACATACCGGCGTAGGCGACCCAGCCGGCGCGCTCGGGGGAGAGGCCGGCCTCGGTGAGGGCGCCGACCACGGCGGCGCCGACGGCGTTGGTGTTGGGAGCGCTGACGAAGGTGCCGGCGAATACCCGGGCGCCGTCGCGGTGGGCGAGGAGGGCGGCGCGGAAGCGGTCGGCGAGGGTGGTGATCCGCTCATCCCAGGACCCCTTCGGCGGCGGGTCGGCCAGACCCTCCATCAGCTTCTCCGCCATCGCGTCGAGCAGGGCTTCCTTGCTCGGGTAGTGGCGGTAGAGGGCCCCGGCCTGGACGCCGAGGGCGGCCCCGAGCTTGCGCATCGTGAGGCGGTCGAGCCCCTCCCGGTCGAGGAGCCCCAGCGCCCCGTCGACGACGTCGGCCTTGCGCAGGAGCGTCCGTTTGGCGGCTTCGGTTGACACGGGGCGCAGTTTATCGCTACCGTGAACGCCGTTCACTGTGAACAATGTTCACGTCCTGAGTCTGAATCGCTTGGAGGTGGTCCATGTCCCAGTCCCTGTCGAAGCCCACGCAGAAGTGGTCGGTCCTCGCGCTCGTCCTCGTCGCCGAGGTGATGGACCTGCTCGACGCGACGATCGTCAACGTCGCCGCGCCGACCATCCACGACGACCTGCACGCCGAGACCGCGGCGCTGCAATGGGTGATCGGCGGCTATGCGCTGAGCTTCGCGATGGGGCTGATCCTCGGCGGGCGCCTCGGCGACGTCTACGGGCGCCGGCGGATGTTCATCGTCGGCTCGCTCGGCTTCCTGGTCAGCTCGGCGCTCTGCGCGGTCGCCGGCTCGCCCGGCACGCTGATCGCCTTCCGCCTCGCCGAGGGTGCCTCGGCCGCGCTGCTGATCCCGCAGGGGCTGGGGATCATCCACAGCGTCTTCGCCGCGGATGAGCGCCAGGGCGCCTTCGCCGTCTTCAGCCCGGTGATCGCCGGCGCGGCGGTGCTCGGCCCGATCATCGGTGGCGCGCTGATCGCCGCCGACGCCTTCGGCACCGGGTGGCGGCTGATCTTCCTGATCAACCTGCCGCTCGGCCTGATCGCCGCGCTCGGCGCCGCCCGGCTGATGCCCGAGTCGCGAGCCGAGGGGCGCCCGAGCCTCGACGTCGTCGGCGCGATCCTCGCCGCCCTCGGCATGGGCCTCATCGTTTACCCGCTGATCCAGGGCCGCGAGGCCGGCTGGCCCGCCTGGACCTACGCGATGCTGATCGGCGCCGCGATCTCGTTCGGGCTGCTGGGGCTGTGGAGTCGGCGCGTGGTGCGGCTCGGCCGCGACCCGCTGATCGAGGCCTCGATCCTCACCCGTCCCCAATACACGACCGGCGTCCTCGCGATCCTCGTCTTCTTCACCGGGATGATGGGCACGCTACTGGTGGTGACGCTGTTCCTGCAGCTCGGCGAGCACTTCTCGGCGATCCACGCGGGGCTCAGCATCGCCGCCTTCGCGCTCGGCATCGCGACCGCGGCGGTCGTCACCGCGGTCTTCCTCGTGGGGCGCCTGGGACGGGCGGTCCTGCAGCTCGGCACCGTCGTCTTTGCCGGCGGCATCTGGTGGCTGCACGGGACCGTCGCGGCGCACGGCCTCGACAGCTCGACCCTCCAGCTGGCCGGCCCCGAGTTCGTCGCCGGCCTCGGCATGGGGATGCTCGTCGGCCCGCTGTTCGACTTCATCCTCGCCGCCGTCGGCGAGGCCGAGGTCGGTTCGGCGGCGGGCGTCCTCAACGCCGTGCAGCAGCTGGCCGGGGCGCTCGGCGTGGCGACCGTCGGCACCCTGTTCTTCTCGACCCTCGCCCACCACGGTTACGTCGCGGCGCTGAACCACGCGCTGATGGCCCAGTTGATCTCGCTGCCGGTGCTGTTCGCGCTGCTCAGCGCGTTGCCGCGGCACGCCCGTGATCCGGAGGGCGCCGATTTGCCGGAGTCGGGGTCGGAGACGGCGCCGGCGCCGGAGTCGACGGAGAAGCGCGGCCTGTTCCCGGCGCCTCAGGAGGGGGCGGTGGGCTAGGCCTGAGGACCGGCGAGTCCCGCGAGCATCGCCTCGAGGGCGAGGTCCCAGCGGCGCTTGCGGGATGCCTTGGTCGAACCGAGGAGGCCGGATGCCTCCTGCACGGCGAGGCCACGGGCGAGGGTGAAGAGGACGTGGGAGATGTCGATCGAGTCGCCGGCGAGGCGGCCCGCGTCGACGCAGCGCTCGACCCGTGTGACGATCAGCTCGCGGGTGGCGCGGGCGCCGGCGAGCTCGTCCGGGCCGGGGTCGAAGTCGGTGAAGGGGCGCGAGAACATGACCTCGGCGAGGGCCGGGTTGGCGAGGACGAAGGCGCGGAAGGCGGCGATGCAGGAGCGCAGGTCGGCGACCGGGTCCGCAGTCTCGGCGCTCCCGGCGAGGCGCTCGGCGAGGCGTCGGAAGCCCTCGTCGAAGATCGCTCCGACCAGGCCCGCCCGGGCGCCGAAGAGCTCGTAGAGCGCCGGGGCGGAGGTTCGGGCGTCGCCCGCGACGCGGCGGATGGTGAGGCCGGGCAACCCGTCGGCCTCGAGCCTCGCGATCGCGCTCCGCAGGAGGCGGTCCTTCAGCTCC
>CATOGU010000202.1:0-12824 GCA_951799445.1 Pseudisothecium myosuroides | reverse complement strand
GCAGACCGCCAGGCATGTGCCCGTGGGCCTGCTCTGGACCACCTGGGGCGGCACGCAGGCGGAAGCATGGACGAGCCACGCCGCGTTGGCGACGTTGCCGGATTTCCGCAACTACCTCGCCAACTTCGACAAGGCGGAGGGCGAATTTGCACCCAAGCTGGCCCAGTATCATCAAACCGAAGCGGCGTTGCTGCAAAAATGGCAGGCGGAGACCGATCTCATCACGCGGCAGAACAAGCCGCTGCCGCCCCAGCCGAACGCGAACGCCGGTCCCTATGCGCAGACGCAGTGGCAGGCGGAGACCGACCGCATCAAGAAGGAAAACAAGCCGCTGCCCAGCAAGCCCACCGCCCCCAAGGACCCGGCGACCGACAATGGACAACCCTCGGTGCTCTACAACGGCATGATCGCGCCGCTGGAGCCGTTCGCCATTCGCGGCGTCTGCTGGTACCAGGGCGAGGCGAACAGCGGGCGCGGCAAACCGTACCGCACGCTCTTCCCCGCCATGATCGCCGATTGGCGCAAGAACTGGGGCCAGGGCGACTTCCCCTTCCTGTTCGTGCAAATCGCGCCTCACCACGACATGCAGCCCGACATCCGCGAGGCGCAGTTGCTGACGCTCAAAGCCGCCCCGCGCACCGCGATGGTCGTCACGACGGACATCGGCGATGCGAACGATATCCACCCTGCCCGCAAGGCCCCGGTCGGAGAGCGGCTGGCACTCGCCGCGCGGGTATTGGGTAACGGTGAGAAGATCGAATACAGCGGACCCCTGTTCGACACGGCAAAGTTCGAGGGCGGCAAAGGCGTGCTGACGTTTACCCACACCGGGCACGGACTGGTGGCCAAGGACGGGCCGCTCAAGGGGTTCACCATCGCGGCTCCGACAAGACCTTCGCCCCGGCGGAAGCGGTCATCGTGGGCAACACGGTGGTGGTGTCAAGCGCGGCGGTTTCCTCTCCGGCGGCGGTGCGCTACGGCTTCGTCAACGTGCCGGATGTCAACCTCTGCAATCAGGAAGGCTTGCCGGCCTCGCCGTTCCGCACGGACCTCGATTGATTCCTCCCTTTCTCCCACCATGAAACTTCCCCTTCTTTCCGGCCTGCTCCTCGCGGCGCTGGCCGCTTCCACCGCCCGGGCGGGCGACCTCACGCTCCGGTACGACAAACCGGCGGCGAACGCCATGAACGAGGCGCTGCCCGTGGGCAACGGCCATGTCGGCGGCGTGCTCTTCGGCGGGGTGCAGTCCGAACGCTTCCAGTTCAACGAAATCAGCCTCTGGACAGGCGACGACCACTCCGAAATGGGCGAAAGCTCCTACGGCGCGTACCAGACGATGGGGGACCTGTTCCTCGACCTCGACGCCGCGCCGCGCCCGATGGTGACCTGCCCCAGCGGGCAGCGCGGCTCCGCGAACGAGGAAATCGAGTTTGCCTCCGACGGTGACACCGGCACCAAGTGGTGCGTCGAGACGCACGACCAGCCGATCATCTGGCAGGCGGAAATGCCTGCGGGCAGCGTGCCGGTGACGAGCTACACGCTGACCAGCGGCAACGACAAGCCGGAGCGCGACCCGCGCGACTGGGATCTGTCCGGCTCGACTGACGGCCAAAAGTGGACGCCACTCGACCACCACGCGGATCAGCCGCCGTTTCCCCAGCGGCAGCAGTCCCTGAGTTTCCCGGTGAACAACCGCACGGCGTACCGTTTTTACCGGTTGACGTTTCTGAAAAACCAGGGCGCGACGCAGATGCAGCTCGCGGAGATCGCGCTCGACACCACCGCGCCCGGCGTGGGCAAGGTGACGGCGTACCAGCGTTCGCTCGACCTCGGGACGGCGACGGCGCGGACGGATTTCACGCGCGACGGCGTCCGGCATCGGCGCGAGGTGTTCGCCAGCCATCCGGCGGGAGTGGTCGTCCTGCGCTGGACGACGGACCGGCCGGGCGGGGTCACCGGGGCGATCCGGCTGCACGGCGCGCACGGCGAGAAAATCACGCTCGACGGCACGACCTTCTCGTTCAAGGGCAAGCTCGGCAACGGCTTGAGCTACGAGTCCGACGCACAGGTGCTTGCGCACGGGGGCGCGACGCAGGCGGTCGGGGGCCAGTTGATCGTCAAAAATTGCACGGACGTGGTGATCCTGCTGGCCGCCGGGACCGACTACGTTTCTGATTACGCGAAGCACAACAAGAGCGGCGAAGACCCGCACCCGCGCCTGCTCGCGCAGTTGCAGGCGGCGGCGCAGAAGCCTTACGAGATGCTCCAGGCCGAGCAGCAGCGGGATTTCCAGGGAATCTTCAATCGCGTCGCGCTCGACCTGGGCAAATCGACGCCCGCGCAGTTGGCCCTGCCCATCGACAAACGCAAGGTCGAGGCCGCCAAGACCGTGGACCCGGAGCTGGAAGCCCTTTTCTTTCAATACGGCCGCTACCTGCTCATCAGCTCGTCGCGCCCCGGGGGGCTGCCCGCCAACCTGCAAGGGCTGTGGAACGACAGCAACCATCCGGCCTGGAATTGCGATTACCACGCCAACATCAACCTCCAGATGAACTACTGGCCGGCGGAATCCACGAACATGGCCGAGTGCCACCTGCCGCTCTTCGATCTGATCAGTTCCCTGCTGCCACCGTGGCGCGGCAACACGAAGGCCGACAGCGAATTCGCCCTCGCCAACGGCCGGCCGGTGCGTGGCTGGGCCGTCCGCACCGGCGTGAACCCCTGGGGCGGGGAAACCTTCAAATGGGACAAGACGGCCAACGCCTGGCTCATCCAGCATCTCTGGGAGCATTACGCGTTCAGCGGCGACAAGGTTTTCCTGAAGACCACCGCCTACCCGATGATGAAGGAAATCGTCGAGTTCTGGGAAGATCATTTGAAGGCGCTGCCCGACGGCCGACTCGTCGTGCCGCACGGCTGGTCGCCCGAACATGGGCCGGATGAGGACGGCGTCAGCTACAACCAGCAGATCGTCTGGGACCTGTTCAACAATTACGTCGAAGCGGCGGGGGCGTTGGGCGTGGACAAGGAATATCAAACCAGGATCGCCGCCATGCGGGACAAGCTCGTCGGACCGAAGATTGGCAAGTGGGGCCAGTTGCAGGAATGGATGGAGGACCGGGATGACCCGAATGATCACCACCGGCACACGTCGCACCTGTTCGCGGTGTATCCCGGACGGCAGATTAGCGTGGCGAAAACGCCCGAACTGGCGAAGGCGGCCAAGGTTTCGCTCGACGCGCGCGGGCCGACCGGCGACGTGCGCGAATGGTCCTTCGCGTGGCGCACCGCGCTCTACGCCCGGATGCACGACGCCGAGGACGCCCACACCATGTTCCAGCAGGAATTTCAGGACCGCAACACCTGCGTGAACCTGTTCGGCCTGCATCCGCCGATGCAGATGGACGGCAACTGGGGCTGCTCCGCCGCCGTCGCCGAGATGCTCGTGCAAAGCCATGAGGGCGAGATCAACCTGCTGCCCGCGCTGCCAAAGGCGTGGCCCACCGGCTCGGTCCGGGGGCTGCGCGCCCGGGGCGGCTTTGAGGTCGATATTGCCTGGAAAGACGGCAAACTCGCCGCCGCCACCGTGCGGTCGCCGCTTGGCGGCACGTGCAAGGTGCGCTACGGTGGCAATGTTCAACTGTTGAACATTGCCCCCCGGGGTAGTCTGAATGTTCCGGCCATGTTTTAGCGCACCCGTGCTATTATTGGCGTGACAGCACGATTTTCTCCGTTCGATGGAACCCTTCCCGGCACCTTCTGCCATTGCCCCCCTGGTGGATGTTTCTCGCAAGCCGCCCTGGTATAGCTGGAGGCGGTTGGGGCTGAATTTCCTGACGCTTTCCATCCTCGCGCACCTGATTTTCGGCGTCGCCGCGACGTACTTCGTGGTGCAGACCGTCCAGGCCAAGCGCAAACAGAACTTCGCCGGCGCGCCGCAGTCGCGCGGCGCCGAGCGCGCCGTCGAACACCGGGTGCAACTGCAGAAGCAACGCCAGACCATGAGCGCGCCCGCTCCCGTCAAACGCGTCGTGACGACAGGCAACAGCCGGGTCAGCCTGCCGGACATGCCGTCGATGCCTTCCATGAACACGTCCCTGGCTCCGATGGCGATGACCGGCATGACCGGCGCCAGCCTGGGCCTGGGCACGGGTTCGAGCGGCGGTGGGGGCGGCGGTGGCGGTGGCGGTGGCGGGCTGACTCTTTTCGGCCTCCGGGGCAGCACCGCCGGCCTGGAAGGCACGTTCTACGATTACAAGATGGATCAGGGTTACCAACCCATCAAAGGAATGGATAGCAACGCCTTTGCCCGCGTCGTTCACGATGTGCTGCCCAATGGCACGTGGCATCCTGAACAGCCCTTCAAACACTTTACCTCCTTTGCGAAGCTTCACGGCAAGTATTTCATGTATCCCGCCATTCAAGACACCCAGGCGGGGGGCGCGTTTCAGTCGCCGCGCAGTGGTCCCGGCTGCTGGCTGGCGGTATATCGCGGATCGTTTGCCCTGCCAGCGGGCGGATCGTTTCGCTTCGTCGGTTTCGGGGACAACGTCATGATCGTCAAGGTCGGCGGACATATCGTGCTGGATGCTTCCGACCACGGTTACACGGGAATGCGGCGGGAAGCTTCGGGCAACGTCAAGTTTCCCGGTAAAGATGAAACCACCCTTTTCACCGGGGAATGGGTCAACCTGGACGCCGGCGAGTCCAAGGACATCGAAATTGCCGTGGGAGACGAGGGCGGGATCTTCTGCTCGGGGTTATTTGTCCAGCCGAAGGGCGTTCCTTATGCGCAAGGGGACAACGGAATCCCCAAGCTGCCGATTTTCATGCTGGGGCCTCTGACGGAAGCTGACCGGCAACTCTTGGGCAAGTCCCTGCCAGCGGAGTGCTTGCAAGGGCCTGTCTTCCGAGCGCAGGCTCCCCGCGCAGCCACCGATATTTTCAGTCATTAGACCTCTGACAAAAGTGCCGATGCGAGACCAGAAAGGTCCGCAGATTACGCAGATTTCCGCAGATTACAGAGGGGATTGTGGGATTTCACCCCCTTTTCTCTCTTCAATCTGCGGAAATCTGCGTAATCTGCGGACAATTCCGGTTCTGACACGATGCCCGACCTTGCTCCCTTGCTCGAAGTACGCGGACTGACGATCCGCTTTTCCGACGCGGGCGCTCCGGCGGTGGACAACGTCAGTTTCCGCATCGGCGCGGGTGAAACCTTGGCGGTGGTCGGCGAGAGCGGCAGCGGCAAGAGCGTCACCGCGCTGGCCATGACCCGCCTGCTGCCCGAGCCGCCGACCCGCTATGAACACGGCGAGATTTTGCTCGCCGGGCGCGATTTGCTAAGACTGTCCGAGCGGGAAATGCGCGGGGTACGCGGCGGGCAGATCGCCTACGTTTTCCAGGACCCGATGACCGCGCTCAACCCCGTGCTCACGGTGCGCCGCCAGCTCGGCGAAGTCCTCGCCCTGCACCGGCCCGACGTGGGGCGTGGCCGCCGCGCGCAGGACGCGGAGATCGTCCGCGCGCTGACGGAGGTCGGCATCACGGAGCCGGAAAAACGGCTCGCGGCGTATCCGCACCAGCTCAGCGGCGGCATGGCCCAGCGGGTCGTGATTGCGATGGCCCTCGCGTGCCGCCCCAAGCTGCTCGTCGCCGACGAACCGACCACCGCGCTCGACGCCACCGTGCAGCACCAGATCATCGACCTGCTCAAGGAATTGAAGGGCAAGTTCGGCATGAGCATCCTGCTCATCACGCATAATTTCAGCATCATCGGCGGGTTGGCGGACCGGGTGGCCGTGATGTTCCGCGGGCGGCTGGTGGAGGAAGGCCCGACAGAGGAGGTTCTCCGCGCGCCGAAGCATCCGTACACGCGGGCGTTGATCGACTGCATTCCGAGGATCGGCGCGCACCGGCACCGGCTGGCGACGATTGACCACGAGGCGCTGTCAGGTTTGTAGGACGACCGGCCCGGTTGCCGCGTGCTGGCGGCTTCCCCTCAAAAATGTTCCGTCATCCTGAGCGGAGTGAGGAACGAACGCAGTCGAAGGACCTCTCCCAAAGTACACGCCCTGCCTTCGTTCCACGCCCGACCAAAGGCCGAAGGGGCGCGAGTTCTAAATTGAGAGGTCCTTCGACTGCGTTCGTTCCTCACTCCGCTCAGGATGACAGAGTAAGAAAAGGCGCGGCTTATTTAATTGGAACGCACTCTAATAATCCGGGGCGATGGAGTGAGGCTTGGTCGGAACTTTGTCGAACCTTTTCCCGTTCCACCGCAAAGCTATTCGGCAGGTGCCGTAGGGATAAAGCATCCCGTGCCCTCTTTTGACGTAGGGGGCTACCTCAATATCTGGAGAATCGGCGGATAACTTGAAGTAGCTGGCGCGATCAATACCCTTTGGGAGCATTTCCTTGGTTACGTCTTTCCACTTACCAAATTTTTCCTGGAGCACGAAGGTCTCACGCCACGTTTGTTTGTTGCCGCTGATCCACCGCTCGATGTGAATGAACGTCAGAGGATTAGGGCCATCCTCTCTGAAGAAAAACACCTTCATGCAAAAGGGTGCTGTGCCGCCACGCACCTCGGATTCGTCCGAGTGCCAATCCAGAAACCCACTTTTGTAGTCAAGCCGGTCATCCCATGGCCGCTCGGAAACTTCTTTGAGCAAAACGGCCCGCTCATTTAATGGCGTCTCCGCCACGAATTTCGGTGGGATGGTGAGGATGGCATAATTGAGATAGTGGCCGGGTTCTGCCTGCAAATCAGGGGCGATTAGCAGAAAAATCAAGCCGTACAGTGCGAAACCAAGACGCATGATTTTCTTATGCCGGACAACGACGCGTTCCTGCAAGAGTGAACCGTACTGCCTGCGTTTTTACTTTGCGAGAGGGGGTCTCACACCGCAGGCTAAATCCGGTGCAAACCGAGATTGAGCAATTCATCCGCTACCTCGCCACCGAGCGCGGACTTTCCGACAACTACCAGCTTTCCGTGCGGCGTTCGCTCGAAGGCTTCGCCCGGTGGCTGCAAACCGCCCACGCCATTGAATCCGTGGACGGCATCACCCTGCCGCTCATCACCGAACACCTCGCCGCCCGCAAGAAGGCCCGGCTCGCCGCCGGGTCGATCAAGCTCGTGCTCGTGGCGATCAAGATTTTCCTGCGTTACCTGCACGTCGCGCGGCGGCTCGACACCGACGTGGGCGAGACCCTCACCCTGCCGCGCATCGAACAATACCTGCCCGAAACGCTCAACGAGGTGCAGGTCGAGCAACTCCTCAACGCCCTCCCGCACATCCCCGGCGATCCGCTCAACCTGCGCGACCGCGCCATGCTCGAACTCCTCTACGCCAGCGGCCTGCGCGTCTCCGAACTCACCGGCGCGCGGCTCGAAAACCTGCACCTGCCCGAAGGCATGATCCGCGTCACCGGCAAGGGCCAGAAAACGCGCCTCGTGCCCGTCGGGTCCAAGGCGCGCGAGGCCATCAACATCTACCTCGAACACGGCCGCCCGAAGATGGTCAAGAAGCGCACCGGCAGCGAACTTTTCCTCTCCAACCGGGGCCGCAAGCTCACCACCCAGCGCGTCTACGACATCGTCAAGCACATCGCCTCGCTCTCGGGGTTGACCATCAACATTTACCCGCACCTGCTACGGCATTCGTTCGCCACGCACCTGCTCACCAACGGCGCGGACCTGCGCGTCATCCAGGAAATGCTCGGCCACGCGGACATCGCCACCACGCAGATTTACACGCACGTCGACCAGCGTCGGCTCAAGGCCGTGCACCACAAGTTCCATCCCCGGGCTTGATTATTCCGGGGGTGGATGGTGACCTCCGGGCACCATTGGTTTCCGTTGCCGCAAAGCGGCCAAGCATTCCGGATAGCTAGAGCGCCGCTCGTTTGAGTAAGCTGTAGTCACGGCACTCCGTTGCCGTGTCTTCTCCGGCACCGATGGCGCCTGGAGGTCGCTATCCACCTTTTGCTCAATCGTTGGGACCGGTCTAAACTTTCTTCATGCGATCCCCTTTCCCCCTGCTGGCCGCACTCCTTGCTCTCTCCACCGGCGCGTTGCAAGCCGCCGCGCCCGCGCCCGTGACCCTCCCGCTCTGGCCGGGTGCCGCCCCGGGAGCGCTCGGCACCGGCGAAAAAGACCTGCCCACTCTGACCGCCATTCTGCCCGACCCGGATAAGGCCACCGGCGCGGCGTTCGTCATCTGCCCCGGCGGGAGTTATACGGCGCTGAGCGCCCACGAGGGGATTCCCTACGCCCAGTGGCTCGCGGACCACGGCGTCGCCGGGATCGTGCTCAAATACCGGTTGGGATCGAGTGGCTATCGTCACCCGATCATGCTCCAGGACGCCTCGCGCGCCATGCGGCTGACCCGCAGCAAGGCCGCCGAATGGCACCTGGACCCGGCGCGCATCGGCGTCATCGGTTCGAGCGCGGGCGGCCACCTGGCGTCGTCGCTGCTGACGCACTTCGACGCGGGTAAACCGCAGGCCCCCGACCCCGTCGAACGGCAAAGCTCCCGCCCCGACCTGGGCGTGCTTTGCTACGCCGTCATCACGATGAAGGAAAACACGCACGCGGGTTCGCGGTACAACCTGCTGGGGCCGACGCCCTCACCCGAATTGGTCAACGAAATGTCCAGCGAGGCCCAGGTCAAGGCCGACACCGCGCCGTGTTTCGTCTGGCACACGGCCGAGGACAAGACCGTCAAGGTCGAAAACGCGCTTGCCTTCGCGTCGGCACTCCAGGCCAAAGGCATCCCGTTCGAGCTGCACATTTACGAGAAGGGCAGACACGGCATCGGCCTGAGCAGGGGCGACGCGCCGGGCGGTTACCACCGTTGGACGAGCGACCTGCTGGCCTGGCTCGGCGAGCGCGGGTGGCTCAAGAAGTGAGACGGGATGCGGAGATCGGAAATCGCGTCGCCTGAAATTTCTGTCATCCTGATCGGAGTGTAACGGAGCCGAAGGACCTTCCGACCGCCGGTAGGCGTCGTGCCTTCGCTGCCGCAGGCCGGAAGGTCCTTCGGCCTCGTTGCACTCGTCTCAGGATGACAGAGCAGAAAATCTAACAATGGCGCTTAATCTGCATCCGTCATTCCGTTCTTCAGCGCCTGCAATTCCGCTTCCAGCCGCTTGACACGTTCCAGCAGCTTCGGCAGGCGGCGGACCCGCGCGATGCTTTCCTTGGCTTCGGCCAACGGCTCGGCGGGATACCCGAACACCACCGTGTGCGCCGGGACATCCTTGCTGACACCGGCCTTCGCCCCGGCGGTCGCCCCGTCGCCGATCTCGATGTGGCCGACCAACCCCGCCTGACCCGCCAGCGTCACGTTGCGGCCCAGGCGCGTGCTGCCGGAAATCCCCGCCTGCGCACACAGGATGCCGTGCGGACCGATGATGACGTTGTGCCCCACCTGCACCAGGTTGTCGATCTTCGTGCCCTCGCCGATGTGCGTGCGTCCGAACCGCGCGCGGTCCACCGTGCTGTTCGCCCCGATCTCCACGTCGTCGTCGATCTGCACGGTGCCGGTCTGCGGAATCTTGTGGTGCCGCCCGTCACGGGTGTCGAATCCGAAGCCGTCTGCCCCGATCACCACGCCCGGGTGCAGGATCACCCGACGGCCCAACACGCAGCGGTCGCGCACCGTGACGTGCGGCCAGAGGCGGGTGTCGTCGCCGATCACCGTGCCCGTGCCGACGAACGCATGGGCGCCGATGACCACCCGGTCGCCGAGTTCCACGTCGTCCTCGATGACCGCGTAAGGCCCCACCGACACCTCGCGGCCCAGCCGTACGCCCCGGCCGAGGACCGCCGTGGGCGCGACCCCGGGCACCACCGGCACGGGCGGCGGCGCGAAGCGTTCCACCAGTTGCGCGAACGCCCCGGAAGGATTCTCCACGGCGATCAGCGCGCACGCCAGCGGCACCGCCGCAACGGGAAACTCCCTGGGCACGAGCACCGCCGACGCCCGCGAGCGCCGCAAAGCGGTCAGATACTTCGGATTGGCAAAAAACGCGATGTCGCCCGCCTCCGCTTCCCCCAGCGACGCCACCCCGGAAACTGCGGTCGCGGGCGCACCGGCGAGCAATTCGCCCGCGAGGGATTGCGCGATTTCGGCGGCGGTGGTCGCCGACCTGCGGGAGGGGAGCGGATTCGACATGGTGGTACCGATGGTAGAACCTGCGGGACAGGCAGCGCAAGCTGCCGGTCGTCCAAATCAAGGTAGGGATGGCTCTCCGAGCCGGTCCCTAATTTTGCAGGGCAAGACGTTTGAAATGAAATCAGCATCCACCCTTCAGAGGCGCAAGGGACCGGCTCGGAGAGCCATCCCTACCTTGATTCGGAGGCCGCTGGCGCGGCACCCAAGCGAAAAGGCAGGAGGGGAACCGTTTCCCTCTCCCGCCTCTTTGCGTGCTGAAATGTAAGGGTGAAAATTACTTCTTGGGGGTCGCGGCAGCGGCGGGCGCGGTGGTGGCTGCCGGGCGGCTCTTGTTGAGCGCGGTGATTACGTCGTCGCTGAACTCCATGCTGTCCTTCGAATGCAGCACGACCGCCACGCCGTTGACGCTCTGGCCGCTCTTGTCGAACACGAGGTCATAATTGTCGTTCTTCACCTTGGTGTTGATGATCGTCATGATCTCCTCGACGATCTGGTTGCGCATCCGCACGGCCTGCTCCTGGAGCTGCTTTTCGCGGCTGCCCTTGAATTCGTTGATCTCCTGTTCGAGCTGGCGCGTCTGCTGGATCTTCTCGTCGCGCTTCTTCTGGCGGTCAGCCTTGGCGGCGGCGCTCAACGCCGGGTTATCGACCTCTTTGTTCAGCGAGTTGATCTCGTCGAGCATGGTCTTGTGGCTTTCCAGGCGGTCGTCGAGTTCCTTCTTGGCCGTTTCGCGCGCGTCGTTGATTTTGTTTTCGGCGTCCTTGGTCTTGTAATAGCCGCCGAAGACCTTGTTCATGTCCACGACACCCACTTTGACCTGGGCGTGCGCGGCGTTGACACCGGCGAAGCAAAGGCCGACGGCGAGGAGACTGGTGAGGGTGAGTGATGTTTTCATGAGACGGTAAAGAGAGCGTTTAGACGTTCGGTTGGGGGTTTCGTTCAAAATTGGTAGCCAACGTTGAAATTGAATTTGCCGCTGTGGCGGATGTTGAGCGAATTGCTCTCCAGCGGATAGCCATAATCGAGCCGAACCGGGCCGATTGGCAAGTCCAGACGCACGCCGAGGCCGATGTCCTGGTTCAGGCCCGCCGCCGAACTCGGTGTATTTGAGGTCGTTGGCGTTCGGGTTGGGCCGGGGTGTCTTCGGGTCGTTGTCGATCTTGTTCGGATCAAAGCGGAAGTCGCCGCGCTCGTGGAGGTCCTGCGGGTCGAAGTCCCACGAACGTTGGTTGACGTAACCGATGTCGTAGAAGACCGCGCCGCGCGCCCGGGCGATGATCGGGTAGGTGAACTCGGTGGTGAACCGCGCCAGCGTGCGCCCGCCGACCGGTTGCCCTTGTAGTCGAGCGGCCCGACCTTGCGGAAGCCGAAGCCGCGCAGGTTTTGCGGTCCGCCCAGGTAGAGGCGGTCGAAGACGGGCACGCGGTCGGCCCCGTTGTAGGCGTCGACGGTGGCTGCCTCGCCGTTGACCAGCAGGATCGTGTCGCCCGGCAGCGACCAGTAGTGCGCCGCCGTGAGGTCGAAGCCGTAGATCTGCGTGGTGCCGCCCAGGACCGAGCCGGTGATGTAGGGCGAGAAATCCACGCGCGTGCCCCGCCGGGTCAGGAACGTGGAGTCGCGCGTGTCGTAGCTCAGCGTCGCGCGGATGGCGCTGCGCGTGCTGGTGCCGGTCTCGTTCTGGAGAATGGTCGAATTGCTCTGCACGTCCGAGATGTTGACGCTCTCGACGCGGTATTCCAGGCTGGTGGACATGTAGCGGCCCAGCGGACGGCGCACGTTGATGTCGAAGCCGATGTTCTGCTGGTTGTAGTCGTTGGAGATGTAGTTCGTGTCGTGGTAGAACGCCTCGCCGCCCACGGCCAGCCGGGTGTCGAGGAAGTACGGCTCCGTCAGCGCGAGGACGAAATCCTTGCGCGTCACGCCGTATTCGAGCAGCAGGCGGAACCGCTGGCCGCCGCCGGTGAAGCCGTGGATGTTCGTGATGTCGAAGTTCGACTGGGTCAGCTCGATCTGGCCGACGAGGCTGTCGATGGACGAGAACCCCCGCGCCGAAGCTCAGGCTGCCCGTCCGCTTTTCCTGCACCAGCACGTCCAGGTCCTTGCGGTCCGGCGATGGCGGTGTCGGTCGTGTTGGTGTCGACCTTCTCGAAATAGCCGAGGTTTTCCAGGCGCTTCTTGGCCGCCTCGATGAGCACGGTGTTGTAGATGTCGCCGGGCGCCACGGGGATTTCGCGGCGGATCACCTTGTCCTTGGTCTGGGTGTTGCCCGAGATGTTGACGCGCTCGACGAAGGATTGTCCGCCCTCGTCGATCTTGTAGCGCAGATCGACCTTGCTGGGACCGGCGGGGCTGCCCTCCGGGAGCACGCGCGTTTCCACGTAGCCGCGCGAGCCGTAGTAGTCGTTGATGGTCTTCACGTCGTCCTTGAGGCCCTTGGGCGAGTACACCGCGCCCTCCTTCATCTTGAGGAAGCGGCGGATTTCCACGTCGGTGAACACCTGCGTGCCCTCGAACTTGAGGCTGCCGACGTGGTACTGCGCGCCCTCGCGCACCGTGATGACCAGGTTGATGTTGCCGTTGGGCAGGCGGTCGATGCGGGGTTCGGGGATGTCGATGTCGACGTAGCCCTTGGTCTGGTAAAGG
>CATOGU010000201.1:7500-10000 GCA_951799445.1 Pseudisothecium myosuroides | reverse complement strand
ATGATGGAGTTGGGATTCACTTGTGATAAAAAAAATGGGGAGGGAGTTAAGTGATGGAGTGATATTTTTTATGATGGAGTTGGGATTCACTTGTGATAAAAAAAATGGGGAGGGAGTTAAGTGATGGAGTGATATTTTTTATGATGGAGTTGGGATTCACTTGTGATAAAAAAAATGGGGAGGGAGTTAAGTGATGGAGTGATATTTTTTATGATGGAGTTGGGATTCACTTGTGATAAAAAAAATGGGGAGGGAGTTAAGTGATGGAGTGATATTTTTTATGATGGAGTTGGGATTCACTTGTGATAAAAAAAATGGGGAGGGAGTTAAGTGATGGAGTGATATTTTTTATGATGGAGTTGGGATTCACTTGTGATAAAAAAAATGGGGAGGGAGTTAAGTGATGGAGTGATATTTTTTATGATGGAGTTGGGATTCACTTGTGATAAAAAAAATGGGGAGGGAGTTAAGTGATGGAGTGATATTTTTTATGATGGAGTTGGGATTCACTTGTGATAAAAAAAATGGGGAGGGAGTTAAGTGATGGAGTGATATTTTTTATGATGGAGTTGGGATTCACTTGTGATAAAAAAAATGGGGAGGGAGTTAAGTGATGGAGTGATATTTTTTATGATGGAGTTGGGATTCACTTGTGATAAAAAAAATGGGGAGGGAGTTAAGTGATGGAGTGATATTTTTTATGATGGAGTTGGGATTCACTTGTGATAAAAAAAATGGGGAGGGAGTTAAGTGATGGAGTGATATTTTTTATGATGGAGTTGGGATTCACTTGTGATAAAAAAAATGGGGAGGGAGTTAAGTGATGGAGTGATATTTTTTATGATGGAGTTGGGATTCACTTGTGATAAAAAAAATGGGGAGGGAGTTAAGTGATGGAGTGATATTTTTTATGATGGAGTTGGGATTCACTTGTGATAAAAAAAATGGGGAGGGAGTTAAGTGATGGAGTGATATTTTTTATGATGGAGTTGGGATTCACTTGTGATAAAAAAAATGGGGAGGGAGTTAAGTGATGGAGTGATATTTTTTATGATGGAGTTGGGATTCACTTGTGATAAAAAAAATGGGGAGGGAGTTAAGTGATGGAGTGATATTTTTTATGATGGAGTTGGGATTCACTTGTGATAAAAAAAATGGGGAGGGAGTTAAGTGATGGAGTGATATTTTTTATGATGGAGTTGGGATTCACTTGTGATAAAAAAAATGGGGAGGGAGTTAAGTGATGGAGTGATATTTTTTATGATGGAGTTGGGATTCACTTGTGATAAAAAAAATGGGGAGGGAGTTAAGTGATGGAGTGATATTTTTTATGATGGAGTTGGGATTCACTTGTGATAAAAAAAATGGGGAGGGAGTTAAGTGATGGAGTGATATTTTTTATGATGGAGAGAAAAAAAATGGGGAGGGTGTGGATTCGAAGACTAAGTGAAAAAAAAAGGGGTGACAAGGTGGAGGCGTGACAAGGGTCGGGAGTAGTGACAAGAGGCGCAGCGTGACAAGGGTCGGGAGTCGGGACAAGGTGGAGGCGTGACAGGGGTCGGGAGTCGGGACAAGAGGCGCAGCGTGACAAGGTGGAGGCGTGACAGGGGTCGGGAGTCGGGACAAGAGGCACAGCGTGACAAGGTGGAGGGGTGACAAGGGTCGGGAGTCGGGACAAGAGGCGCAGCGGGACAAGGTGGTGGCGTGACAAGGGTCGGGAGTCGGGACAAGAGGGGCAGCGTGACAAGGGTCGGGAGGCGTGACAAGAGGCGCAGCGGGACAAGGGTCGGGAGGCGTGACAAGAGGCGCAGCGGGACAAGGGTCGGGAGTCGTGACAAGAGGCGCAGCGGGACAAGGGTCGGGAGTCGTGACAAGAGGCGGAGCGTGACAAGGTGGAGGCGTGACAGGGGTCGGGAGTCGGGACAAGGGTCGGGAGGCGTGACAAGAGGCGCGGCGTGACAAGGTGGAGGCGTGACGAGAGGCGGGAGGCGTGACAAGAAGAGGAGCCGGCGTGGTGACAAGGCGGGGTGGGCGCTGCGGCTAAGGGGTTGCTCGCATAGGAAGGTGGGTGGTCTTCCAAGAACTTGTTGGTCTCGGATGTGCCTTCGACGCAGGACGGGGGGGCCTGCCGAATCCCACAGAGAGTACTATGTGGGGGAAGGGTTCCTCCGGGGCCTGCTGCTACCTTTCACGGGGATCCTCAGGGACGGCGCGACCGGACGACTTGCTTGGTGCCTACGGGTCCCGACTGGTTCGTTGATGGTCATTGCGCTCAGTACTGGTGTGATCGTTTGAAACGTGAGTGGTGGTGGCTGGTGTCCCGGGGAACGTGATTCGCATTGCGAAAGCTTGGGTGAACAAAAGTTTGAGGCTTGGATTTTGTGCGATGGGAAGGCTGGTGCCGCTGTGTAGCATTCGTCTCGGTTGAAGTGTTTTCCCTCTATGGTCCCGCTAGCAGCGCGACGTGACGGTTAGGCCCTGATGAAGTCCCGAAGCGTTT
>CATOGU010000199.1:0-12817 GCA_951799445.1 Pseudisothecium myosuroides | reverse complement strand
CAGCCCCCCGGCGAGACCGAAGTCGACCAGCGGCACGGCGAGCCCGCCGGGGTTGTTGAACTCCGGGTTTCCGTGCAGGGCGAGCACGCTCGTGAACGACCCGCCGCCGTCCATCCCGGTCAGCCGGTGGTAGAGGTCCAGCTGGGCGATGCCGGGCGCGGTCCACAGACCCTGGATGCTGTCGTACGGCAGGCGGTGCAGGTGCGACCCGTACCGCAGGGTCAGCGCCCCGTTGTCGTAGGAGGTCGCGTAGTAGCCGGCCAGCCGGTTCACCACGAAGGCCGGGAAGTCCAGCGTCGTCCGCGACTTGAAGTACTGCCAGCTGCGGCTGTACTCGAAGGCGCCGAACACGACGGCGAGCACCGGCAGCGCGGCGACCGGGAGTGCCGGCAGCAACCGGGCGCGCCGCGCAGCGGCGCCACTCGCGCCGGCACCCTGCCGGGCGGTCGTCGCCGCGATCAGCACCCACGGCACCACCAGCTCGAGCACCGCCAGGCGCTCGGTGAGGAAGAACGCGCGGAACAGCCCCAGCAGGACCACGATCGTGAGCCGCCGGCCGGTGTGGGTCCCGGTGTGGTGTGCGCGCAGCAGCGCCGCCATCACCACGTACGCGACCCCGACCTGGGTCAGGCTGGTCACGCCGGCGACCGGCGCGAAGAAGGTCTTGAAGGTGCCGGAGTAGTTGTCCTGCGCCGTGAGCGCGTGCAGCAGCAGTGCCGGGGTCGCCCCTCGCGCCAGGCCGATCGCGGCGAAGAAGAGGTAGCCCAGCACGGTCAGTCGGAAGGCGGCGGTGGCGGCTCGGTCGAGGGTGCGTAGCCGGGCCCGGTCGAGACCCGGCCACCGGGCCGCGGCGGGCAGCCCCCCCACGACCAGCGGCACCGCGGCCCCGACGACCAGCACGCCCGCGGCGAGCAGGTAGAGGTAGACGTCGTGTCCGGTGATCGCCTTCTGCACGCGGTAGAAGGTCACGTAGTCCCGCTCGGAGATCGTGACGCTGACCAGGAGCGAGAGCGGGACGACGAGCAGCAGGCTGCCGACCGGGGTCGCCCACCACAGGGCCCGCCACGGACGGCGCCGGCCGCGGACGACGCGGCGCACCACGAGCGGCGCCGGCTGGACGCCAGGGTCTGCGGAGGGCCGTCGCTCCGCCGCCAGCACGGTCACGGGCGGCCGGCCAGCTCGGCCGGGCAGCGGTCCAGGACGCCGGCCACGTTGCCCCGGACCCAGGCGAGGTCGGCCCGGGCGAGGGTCCGCTGACCCCGCGCGGCGCGCACCGCGGCGGCGATCACCTTGCGGCCGAGGTACCAGCCCAGCAGCGGCGCGGAGAGCCGGCGCTTGCGCCACAGGTGCCCCTGGCCGCAGCCGTACTCGAGCATCTTGCGGACGAAGGCGTCGTCCGGGACGTCGCGCGGCTCGTCCTGCCAGATCACGACGGTGGGGTCGTAGCGCACCCGCCCGCCGGCCTCCACGACCCGCAGGACGAGGTCGGACTCCTCACCCGCGTGGTACCAGCCGGGCGCGCCGACGCCCATCCGCTCGTCGAAGTCGCCGACCTGGTCCAGCCACGTACGGCGGAAGACCATCGTGCTCATGATGCTGGTGTGCAGGAAGTTCCGCGCTGTCACCGGCCCCGGTGCGGCCCGCCAGCGGAGCATCGAGGGCCGGCCGTCCTCGGTCTGCTGCTGGCCGGAGAGGCCGGCCAGCGCCGGGTCCGCCTCGAACGCCGCGAGCATCGCTCCGACGGTCGCCGGCGGGTAGAACGCGTCGTCGTCCGGGAACGCGACCAGTGCGCCGCGGGCGAGGCGCAGTCCCGCGTTGCGCCCGATGGACGCTCCACGCGGTGAGGTCCCGACGGAGATGTCGAGGTCCCACGCGCGCTCCTGCGCGACGGCCCGGCAGGACTGCTCGGGCGACTGGTCGATCAGCACGACCTCGATCTGCTTCCGGCCGGGGCTGCCCTGCAGACTTTCCAGCAACCGCCGGAACGTCTCCGCGCGGCCGATGGAGCTCACCACCAGCGACAGCTCCGGTACGCCGCCGCCCGTCACCCGCCGCTGCTGCCGGGCGGTGCGGACGGCTGCGTACGGCCACCCGGTGACCGCGGCTTGCGCGCGATACCCCTAGGTGCCGGTGCCGGTGCCGGTGCGGGTGCCGGTGCCGGTGCCGAGGCGGTGCGTGCCATCGGGCGGTGCGCCGCCACCGTCCGCCGCGGGGCGGTGGCGTCCACGGCTGCCGGTGCGGACCCGGCCGGCTCCGGCCTCGGCCGCTCGGTGGCCGTGGGTCGCGGTCGGTCGGGGCTCGGTCGGTCCGGGCTCGGGCGTTCGGAGGATGGCAGGCGGAGCCCGGTGGCCCTCTCGCGCGCGAACGCGGACGGCGCAGCGGCGGAGTCGACAGCAGCGGAGTCGGCGGCGGCGTCGCGGGCGGGGTCGCGGGCGGGGTTGCGGGCGGGGTCGGGGACCTCGCCGCTCACGGCTGGACGTCGGCGTCCGGAGCGGTTCGTCAGGAGCGTCGTGACGGTGTCCACCGCTGCGGCTTCGAGCGCCTCCACGGTCCCCAGCACCTGCACCGGCGTCGTCGTCCCACGCTCCACCACGACCGTCGCCCGGCCCGCGGCTCGCGCCCACGCGATACCGATGTCGGAGTCCTCCAGCGGCGGCGCGGCGACGACGACGACCCGGTCTCCGCGCGCGGCGACGGTCAGCAGCGAGCGGACATCGGGCTCGTTGCCGTCTGCGGCCAGCACCTCGACACCGGCCGGGAGCGTGCCCCGCCGCAGGGTCGTCGGCGACACCGTCGTCGTGCCTGCGGGCAGCAGGGCCAGCGCGGTGGACGACTCCGCCGTGGGGACGAGCAGCACCGGGCGTCGGCGCCCGAGCGCGGCGGCCACCGCAGCGGCGGCGCGGTCGGCGCCGGAGCGGCCGTCCGCAGAGACCAGGACGATCAGACCGCTCTCGTCGGCCGGCGTCAGCCGGCCTGCCAGCACCTGCCCCGCCCGGCGGACGTCCCGGCGAGGCAGCGCCGGCAGCACCACGTCCGGGCCGAGGGCCACGAGGTCGGCGAGCGAGCGCACCCGCGGCCGCAGGCGGCGCAGCAGCACCAGCCCGAGCAGGGCGAGCAGCACCCCGACGACCGCTCCGGCCAGACCGTAGGTCTCGGTCGAGGACAGACCGCCGCTGTCCGGCGTCGCCGCCTGGATGGTCGACACCGACTGCTGCGAGGACGCCGCATCCAACGCCAGCGTGCTGCTGACGGCGAGCAGGCGGGCGTACTCCTGCTGCAGGGCACTGGTGCCGTCGGTGGACGCGCCCGGGGTCGCGGCGATCCCCTGCCGGACAGCCGCGACCTGCACGGCGACCTGCTGCTGCGCGGTGGCGATATCGCTCGTCAGCTGGGCCCGCCGGCGCTGCGCGTAGACGCTGCGGACCGCGTCGGCCACCCGCTGCGCCGCCACCGCGGAGTCTGCGGTCGCGGTGATGTCGACGACCTCGGTGGTTCCGGACTGGGTCGCCGTCACGGCCGGCAGCGAGGGCAGGCGGAGCTGCTCCTGCACCGTCGCGCGTACGTCCCGGCTGGTGATGACGACCAGCTCGCCCTGGATGAAGTCGTTGGTGTCGGGTGTGGAGGAGCCACTGGAGGACAGGGCGTCCAGGGCGGTGTCGGGCTGCACCGAGGCCACCGTCGTCGCCGTGTAGGTCCTCGAGGTCGTGGCTCCGACCGCACCGCCGACGACCGCGCCGAGGACGAGGCCGAGACCGAGACCGGCGGCGACCAGCGCGGCCGGGAGGCGTCCACCGGTGCTCCGCTCGTCGCCCTCGGAGATCACGAGCGTGCGTGAGCTGGCCTCGGACGGGCTGGTGCGGCTGGTCACGGTTCTCCTGGGCTGTTCGGGTGGTCTGACGGACGTGGTGCGAGGGGCGTGCTAGCCGCCGCTGCCGCGCAGGACCTCGCGCGCTGTCAGCAAGGCGATCTTGAGGTCGAGCCAGAGCGACCAGTTGGCGATGTAGTAGTTGTCGTAGCGTGCCCGATCCGAGATCGACGTGTCACCGCGTAGGCCGTTGACCTGCGCGAGTCCGGTCAGGCCCACCGGAACGCGGTGGCGCGCCCAGTAGCGCTCGTGCTCGTCGGAGAACTGCGCGACGAACGTCGGGCGCTCCGGCCGCGGCCCGACCAGGCTCATGTCGCCGCGGACGATGTTCCACAGCTGCGGGACCTCGTCCAGCGAGGAGGTACGCAGGAACTTCCCGAGCCGGGTGACGCGCGGGTCGTCGGCGATCGACCAGGTGGTCTGGGACTCGGTCACCGGGACCGTCCGCATGCTGCGGAACTTGCAGAGCCGGAACGGGCGTCCGTCCAGCCCGATCCGCTGCTGCCAGAACAGGATCGGACGGCCGGAGTCGAGCAGCGTCAGCACGGCGACCGCGGCCAGCAGCGGGGACAGCAGCAGCAGGCTGAGCACCCCGACGGTGACGTCGAAGCCGCGCTTGACCCACCAGCTCGCGCGCAGGGTCGGGTCCGGTCGCAGCCGGACCAGCGGGACACCGCAGACCCGGTCCACGTCCGGTCCGTCGGCGTGCAGGTCCAGGACGTGCGGCACGACCAGCACGGTCGATCCCCGTTGGTGTGCAGTGATGATCGTGTCGACGGCGCCGGTGTCGGGCATCTCGGCGAACGCCAGGATGACGGTGGTCGCCCGGTACTGGTCGATGGTGCGGCCGAGGTGGTCGACCCGGTCGGCGAGCACCGGTGCCGCGAGCTCGGGCCACTGCTGCGAGAACGGCAGCGGCGACGGGCCGTGCCGCTCCGCGACATAGCCGACCGGCAGGAGGCCCAGCTGCGGGTTGTCGACCAGCGCCCGGCCCAGCAGCCGGCCGACCGACCCCGTGCCCACGATGATGGTCCGGTCCGCGGCCCCCCCGGTGCCGGCGGGTCCGTCGGGTGCCGGCCTGCACGAGCACGCTGAGCAGCAGCGCGACGATGAGGGCGACGCCCGCGTAGCCGAGCAGCACGCGACCGTCCTGGCCGCCGAGGTTCGCGCCCTCCTGGACGGCGGCGGTGGTGCCCATCGCCGCCAGCGCGACACCCAGCCAGCGGGGCACGTCGTCGAGGATCGAGACGGTGATGCGGGGACGGTAGGCGCGGGTGAAGACGCGTCCGGCCAGCCACAGCCCCGCGAACAGCAGCGCCGCGGGCAGCGGCGGACGCACGATCGCATACGCGACTGCCAGCGCGACGACATCGGACCCGACCATCAGCGAGGGGAGCCCCATCAGGTACGCCCGGACCTGGCGACGGGGGTGCGGGAGGGACTCGTCGACCAGCGCATGCGCGTCGATCGTCCCCGGTGCTCCCGTGGCCGGACCCTCAGGCCGGTGCGTGATCGCGCGATCGATGACCCTGGTGGCGGCTCTCCTGGTGTGGCCGTCGGTCAGGTCGATCACGTGGTCCGGGCGGTGGGAGCGTTGGAGTCGGGGAGTGCTCACGAAGGCTCCAGACGTGTCTGAGGTCGGCCGGTCGGGCGGGACGTCACGACCGGCGCGCCCGACGTAAGGGGTGGTCGAACGGGATGCGGTGGGGAACGGTGACCGCCTGCAGCCCGCGTCTCCATGTCCACCGAAGCATTCGCCGCGGGGTACGAGGTGGATGTCTGTTTCGCCGTTTTCGCGCCTGGGATTGGCGTACTGGTGAGGTTTTACTGTCCGGCGTCGGCATTCGGCTCAGTGCCGATGTGACGTCGCCCACGAGCGTCCCGGAGCGGCCGCGTGGCGCCCGCACCTACTCTGAGGAGCGCCGGGCGCGCGACGGGCCGGACCCGCCGCGTACTGCGACTCGGGTCGTGGGACGGAGCGCAGCGCGTGAGCGAGCAGCCGTCGGACGTGCGCGTCGCGGTGGTGCATGAGCGCTTCACCGACTTCGCGGGTTCCGAGAAGGTGGTCTCCGAGCTCGCCCGGGAGTGGCCGGACGCGCGGGTCCTGGCCCCCGTCGTCCGCCAGGCTGCGCTGGACGACGTGCTGCGCGGTCGGGTCGAGGGCACCGCGCTGTCCCGGCTGCTGCGAGGTGGGACCTACGCCCACCTGCTTCCGCTGCTGCCGCTGGCGATGCGTCGCCTGCCGGTCGGAAGCCCCGACGTCGTCGTCGCCAGTCATCACGCCTTCGCCAACCAGGTGGTCCACGCCACGTCCGCACCCGTGGTGTCCTACGTGCACAGCCCCGCGAGGTGGGTCTGGGACCCCGCGATGCGCTCCGGCGAGATGGGCGGTGCGGCGGGCGCCGCGCTGCTGGGCGCCTTCGCCGCGGCCTACCGCCGGGCGGACCGAGACGCCGCCTCTCGGGTGCGCCTGCTGGTCGCCAACAGCAGCGCGGTCGCCGGGCGCATCCGGACCTGGTGGGGACGGGACGCGGAGGTGGTCCATCCGCCGGTCGACGTCGAGTTCTACCGGCCCGACTCCACCGTGGAGCGCGAGGACTTCCTGCTGGTGGCCGGCCGGCTCGTCCCGTACAAGCGACCCGAGCTGGCGGTCCGCGCCGCCGTCGCCGCCGGCCTGCCCCTGGTCGTCGCGGGAGCCGGCCGCGCGGAGGAGGCATGCCGAGCGGCGGCCAATGGAGGCGACGTGCGTTTCGTCGGACGGGTCGACGACGCGGGCCTGCGTGACCTCTACCGGCGGACGCGGATGCTGCTGATGCCCGGGGGTCGAGGACTTCGGCATCGTGCCGGTCGAGGCGAACGCGTGCGGTGCCCCCGTGCTCGCGATCGCCGCCGGCGGAGCCCTCGACATCGTCCAGCCGGGCAGGACCGGGGAGCTGGTCGCCACTCCCGACGACGACGCTGCCGCGGTGGACGCCTGGGTCGCGGCACTCCGCGCCACCTCCAGCGGTTACGACCCTGTCGCCGTACGTCAGCACGCCGAGGGCTTCTCCCGCCAGGTTTTCCGCCGACGCATGCGCGCGCTCGTCACCACGGCGACGATCGCGCCGTCTGGCGGAGACGGCGGCCAGCCTGGATGACGTTGCGCGGCACGTGACGGCCCGCAGCGCTGATGAGGACGACCTGGCCGAGTGACCTGGGCTGGGACCGACAGTGTCGCGGTCGGCAGTGCGGGCACGGGGAGCGGGTCTCCCTCCACCGTGACGTCGACGTCACCCCACGCCGTGGCTCGTTGTCGAGGCGTACACGACTGTGTTCGACGCGGGGTGACGGACGAGACAGTCAGGCTGCGGAGGTGGTGCGGCGCCGCCAGAGGACGGTGCCGGCGCCGACCGCGACCAGGAGTGCGCCGCCCGCGCCCAGACCCCAGCTCAGGGAGGCCCCGACATCGGTCTGCGCGAGTCCACCGGTGCCGGCGCTGACCGACGTGGCGGTGGTGCCGCCGAGCGCCTGGACCTCTGCCGTCGCCATCTGCAGGTGACCGGTCGCGATCGGCAGGTAGCCCGTCGCGTACGACGTGACGGAAGCCGTCCCGCCCGCGGTGGTCTCGGTCTTCGCAGCGGCGATCGCCAGCTGGTGGCCCATCTGCTCGGCCTTGGCGTAGGCGAGGTCGAAGCCGCTGGCGGGGGTGGCCGTCAGGGCCGCGGCCGTGGCCTGCTGCATCGCGTTCGGGGCCGACGGCATCGACAGACCCGCCGCCGTCGCCACCTTCGTCAGCCCGGCCTGCAGGGTGGTGTGGTCCCGGAGCGTGACCGCGGCCAGGGTCCGGGTGGCGGCGTCGCCGGCCCGCTGCTCACCGAGCTTGCCGAGAACGATCTCGGCGAGGTTCGACTGCGCGTTGGACGTGACGAAGGCCTGGTCCTGGGCGGTGGCCGACACCGCCGGGGTGGCGGTCGCGGCAGCGGCGGGGAGCAGGACCGCGCCAGCGGCGACGACGGCTGCAGACAGGGCGAGGACGGGCTTCATGGGGAACCTTCCGGCTGCGGGTGGGAGGGACGAAGAGTCGCGAATACCCGTGCACAGCAGTCGAAACCCGGAGGTTAGGCAGGCGTGGCGAACGCGACGATGTTGTCCCGGTAGTGGTGCGTCGTGGGGTCGAAGGGTCCTCCGCAGGTGATGAGGACGAGCCTCGCAGGGCCCTGCTGGTCGAACAGCTGCGCGGCAGGCAAGGTGCCCTTGTCGTACTCGCGCAGCGCGGTGATCCGGTAGCGGGTGCTCGTGGGTGTCCCGTCGACGGTCACCACCTCGCCGACGCGGACCTGACGCAGCCGGAACAGCGCACCCGCGCCGCTGGCGGCGCTGTCCACGTGGCCGTCCAGGACGGTGCTGCCCGTCGCCGAGCCGGGCAGGGCGCTCCCGGCCCACCACCCCACGGTGCGCGGATCGGTCGGGACCTCGAGCGCGCCACCGGCACCGACGGTCACCGCCACCACCGCCGCGCTGACCCCGACGTCGGGGACCGACAGGTGCTGCGGGACCGACCCCGGCTCGGGCACCATCGCCTCCGAGGACCGGGTCGCCGCAGCGACGGTCTGAGCAGACAGCGGGTCACGCCCGCCGCTGGTGGCGGGGTGGGCACGATGCCGCACTGCCGTCAGCCCCAGCACCCCGGACGCGACGAGGGCGGCGACGAGAACCACGACGAGAGCGGCCGTCGGGGCGGACGACCTGACCCTGTCCGACGGCATCGGCCACTGCTGCCCGATCCGTGACGGCCCACGCGCGGCCGTCCAGACTGTCGGGCTCCTGGGTTCACCGGGGCTGGTGTGGGCACGTGCGCTCAGCACCTGTGGTGAAGACGTCGCCGCGCCGTGTGGACATCGGGTGTCCCCGCGCTGGTCGACGAGACCGGGTGCGTCGTGGGGCCCCGGGCGTACGGCCCGGGTCCTGATCGTACGAACACAACGACGTGGGAGTTCTCATGGCATCGGCCAAGCGCAGCAAGCCCTCCATCCCGGGCGCTCCCGCCAGCAGGGCGCCGTCCTTCGACGAGCCGACGGACCCGACCGGCCCGCTCCCGCCGAAGCCGGACCAGGCGGGACCCGACACCCTGACCCCGACCGGCGCGCCGACGGGCGCACCGCCGGAGAGCGTCGCGCAGCAGGGCGAGTTCCTGACCACCGCGCACGGGGCGCGGCTGACGGACACCGACCACTCGCTGCGGGTCGGGCGGCGCGGTCCGACGCTGCTGCAGGACCATCACCTGCGGGAGAAGGTCAGCCACTTCGACCACGAGCGCATCCCGGAGCGGGCGGTGCACGCCCGCGGTGCGGCGGCGCACGGCGTGTTCGAGGCCAACGGCGCCGCGGAGGGGATCTGCCGCGCGGCGTTCCTGCAGTCCGGCGCGAGCACGCCCGTGTTCGTCCGGTTCTCCACGGTGCTCGGCTCACGCGGGTCGGCGGACCTGGCCCGCGACACCCGGGGCTTCGCGACGCGGTTCTACACCGGGGAGGGCAATTACGACCTCGTCGGCAACAACATCCCCGTCTTCTTCATCCAGGACGGGATCAAGTTCCCCGACCTCATCCACGCCGCGAAGCCCCAGCCCGACCGGGAGATCCCGCAGGCGAAGAGCGCGCACGACACGTTCTGGGACTTCGTGTCGCTGCACACCGAGGCGCAGGCGCACACGATGTGGAACATGTCCGACCGCGGCATCCCGCGTTCGTACCGGACGATGGAAGGCTTCGGCGTCCACACCTGGCGGCTCGCGAACGCCGACGGGGAGACGTGCCTGGTCAAGCTCCACTGGAAGCCGCGCCAGGGCGTGCACTCGGTGACGTGGGAGGAGGCGCAGCTGTCCAACGGGTACGACCCCGACTACCACCGCCGCGACCTCGCGGACGCGATCGAGGGTGGCGCGCACCCGGTCTGGGACCTGGGCGTGCAGGTCATGCCCGACAGCAAGGACCAGACGTTCGAGGGCATCGACCTGCTCGACCCGACGAAGTTCGTGCCGGAGGAGCTCGCACCCGTGCAGCTGGTCGGCACGATGACGCTGAACGCGAACCCGACGAACTACTTCGCGGAGACCGAGCAGGTCGCGTTCAACGTCTCCAACCTCGTCCCGGGCATCGACGTCACCGACGACCCGCTGCTGCAGGCCCGGACGTTCTCCTACCTCGACACGCAGATCACCCGGCTCGGCGGTCCGAACTGGAACCAGCTCCCGATCAACCGGGCGCACGCACCCGTCAACGACATGCTCCGCGACGGGTTCCACCAGGACGCCGTCCACGGCGGGGCGGCGCCCTACCGGCCCAACAGCCTCGACGGCGGGCTGCCCGTTCGTGGCCGGGCACGACGACCACCCGTTCATCGACCTCCCGGCGCCCGTCGAGGCGGGCGTGAAGGAGCGGGGCCCTGTCGGCGTCGTTCGACGACACTTCAGCCAGGCGACGCTGTTCTACCCGCTCGCTCGCTCCCGTCGAGCAGGACCACGTCACCGCCGCGTACACCTTCGAGCTGTCCAAGTGCTACGACCAGACCATCCGCGAACGGCAGCTCCAGGCGCTCGCGAACATCGACGCGGACCTGTGCAAGAAGGTCGCGGACGGGCTCGGGCTGACGGCACCGAAGGCCACCGTCAAGATCGTCAAGCCGACCGTGAGCGCCGCCCTCACCCAGCTCGGCGGCTCCTGGCCGGTGGCCGGTCGCCAGGTCGGCATCGTCGTCGGTGTCGACGTGGACGAGCGGGCCGTCGCAACGATCCAGAAGGCGCTGCACAAGGCGGGGGGTCGTCCCTCTCGTCGTCGGCCCGCATGGCGGCACCATCGGCGCGATCACGGTGCACCGGACCTACGCCAATGCCGCTTCCATCGAGTTCGACGGACTCGTCCTCGTCGGTGCCCTCCCGCCGGGGCCCGACGCCATGGTCAGCGGTGACGCGAAAGCCGGGGCTGCCGGCGGCTCGGGACGACACCGATCCGCGGGTCGCGAAGCTCCTCGCCGAAGCCTGGCGGCACTCGAAGGTGATCGGCGCGGTGGGCGACAGCCCGACGCTGAGCGGGGGCCGGGATCACGGCCGAGCACGAGGGGTGTCGTCGTCGGCAGTGCGCGGGACCTCGGACCGCGGCTGCTCGGGCTGCTCGAGGCCCATCGGGTCTGGGACCGGTTCCCCACCAGCCTCGAGGTGAGTGCAGCCTGATCCGGTGCTCACCTGGCGCCGGGTTTTAGGTCGGGACGACGGGGAGATTCGGTGGCCCGGATCGCGCAACGGTGCGGCGTTCAGTGGGAGGTGCTGGACATGTCGGCTGCCTGCAACAGCCAGCGGGAGGAGTCGTCGGAACGGCCCCGGATCACCTCGATGGGGGTCGTCGTCCCGGCGCACGACGAGGAGCAGCATCTCGGTGACTGCCTCCGGGCGGTACGTGCCGCGGCAGCCGCCGTACCGGTCCCGGTCCGGATCGTGGTGGTGCTCGACGACTGCAGCGACGGCACCGCCGCGGTCTGCGAGAAGGCCGGCGTCGAGGTCCGGGCCATCAGCGCACGGAGTGTCGGTTTGCCGCGCGTCGTGCCGGCTTCGCGGAGATGCTGCGCGGCCAGATCCGTGGACGCTGGCTCGCCACGACGGACGCCGACACGAAGGTCGACCCCGACTGGCTCAGCGCACAGCTGCAGCTGGCCGACGACGGTGCCGACGCAGTCGTCGGGGACGGTGCGGGGTCGAGGACTGGGAGCACCACGATGCTTCGACGGTGAGCCGCTACCACGAGGTGTACGCCGCGGGGCTGGTGGCGTCGGTGACAGGTCCAGGTCACCGGCACGTCCACGGCGCCAACCTCGGCATCCGGGCCACGGCCTACCAGGCGGTGGGCGGCTTCGAGCCCGTCGCGCTGGACGAGGACCAGCGACTCGTCGCCGCGCTGGCCGCGACGCCGGGGCTGCGGGTGGTCCGGAGTCGGGCGGTCTGCGTCGACACCTCCGCGCGGGCGAGCTTCCGCGCCGCGTCGGGCTTTCGGACAGCTCCTCGTCGACCTGACCGCCGGCCCCCGCGGCCCTCGGCATCTCCTCGGCAGAGACGGCGGCCGCGCCTGCGGCCGCGACGAAGGACCGCGTGGTTCAGGCGCGCGAGTCTCCTGCGCCTCCCGGGGGGCGCCGCGTGCTCGCCCGTACGCCGTCCGCCCCCCTCGTCGACGGGACCGTCGCGTGACTGCTTCGCCCTCGGAGCAGGTACCTCAGACGCGACCACCGGGGGTCGAACCCGCCAGGTCGAGAACGCATCGGCCGACCGTGCGGTGGGAGATCCTCGGGTGCGCCCTGCACGGCCATCGGCTCGTGGACAGCGCCGCCGCCGAACGCAGCGGGCACGCGTCGCTCATCGTGCTCGCGGATGGGGCGCTGACCTGGCACCGCTGTCTGCGCTGCGACGGCTGGCTGCCCCTGACCCCGCCGAACGAGCCGGCTGCCGAGACGGGCGAGCTGGGTTCTCACCGTTGCGCGGGCAGGGCGCTGCGGGACCGGTACGTCCTGCGGCTCATCGCCGTCGACCGGGTCCTGCACGTCCTCGTCCTGGGGATCGTCGCGGTCGCGATCTTCGCCTTCGCCGAGCACCGTTCGCAAGCTGCAGGGCGAGTACCTGCGGATCCTCAACCGGCTGCAGGGCGCGTTCGGCGGGGTCACCTCCGACACCCAGCATCGCGGTCTGCTGCACAGCGTCGACGAGCTGTTCGCCCCTGTCGCCCACCAAGCTCTACCTGTACGGCACCGCGGTCGCCGTCTACGCCGCCGTCAACGGCGTGGAGGCGTACGGCCTGTGGCGGGCGCGCAGGTGGGCGGAGTATCTGACCCTGCTCGAAGTGGTCGCGCTGCTGCCGCTCACGGTCATCGAGCTGACCGAGCGGGTCAGTCCCGTGAAGATCGTCGGGCTGGTGCTCGACCTCGCGGTCGCCGCCT
>CATOGU010000198.1:0-11488 GCA_951799445.1 Pseudisothecium myosuroides | reverse complement strand
GCTACCACCGTCGGCGCCGAGCAAACGGAGAAGGCTTTCCAGAAGCAGCAGATCTTCACCAACGCCAAGTCCAAAGGGGTGGCAAAGAAGGGACCCGTCCGAACGCCTCGGTGGTACAAGGAGGTCGGCTTGGGCTTCAAGGTTTGTAAACATCTTCAAGTCGAGTATGGCTTTCTGGCGGTAGGGGAGCCTGATGACGGAGGTCGCTGTCAGAAGGGGAAGGGTAGCAGGCGGAGCAAGGCCGGACGGACGGACGGGACCGAAAGTGTTGCAGTGACGGCGCAGTACTGATGCTTTCTGCTTTGATCGTAGACGCCACAGGACGCCATCAGCGGCACCTACATTGACAAAAAATGCCCCTTCACCGGTGAAGTCTCGATCCGCGGGCGCATCCTCACCGGCCGCGTCGTCTCGACCAAGATGACCCGGACGATTGTCATCCGGCGGGAGTACCTCCACTTTGTGACCAAGTACCAGCGTTACGAGAAGCGGTCAGTCTGGCCGGCTCGATGAGCTCTCTCCCGGCTGGTGACTGACGACTCGCGGACAGGCACAAGAACTTGGCGGCCCATTGCTCGCCAGCGTTCCGCGTGGAGATTGGCGATCAGGTCACTGTGGGGCAGTGCCGTCCGTTGTCAAAGGTGCCCTCAAACCTTGGCTCGTCACTGTCGTTCAGCACTGATGCATCCCCGACAGACTGTGCGATTCAACGTGCTGCGCGTGCAAAAGGCAAAGGCCGCGATCTTTAACAAGTTCTAGACGGCCTTGTGTTTCTAGGACGAGCCTGCATTGCATTGGATTTGGCCTGGGTATTTGAGTTTGCAGCACCGCAGCGCCCGCCGCAATGATCAAAGATCAAAATCTTGCTCGCCAGTGGTGGAACGTCGATCTTGACCTTGGGTTTGGACGCGCAACAGCGTTCTCGGCGGTCGTCTGACCGTTGCGACGGCCACCTGGTTTCGTTTGGCCTCGTGGATAGAGACGCGGTTTGTCAAACAATTCACGCTGATATGTTATAGATGTGATGGCCGATCGCACTGAGTGCCAAAGCAAAGAGTACTGGCTCGAGGCTTGGTCGATGGTCACTCGCTGAGATAGCGATCAGGATGGCTAGACAAACAGTCGGTCAAGTGGGGAGAGCGGGACTGCAATCCAGAATCGAGCTTTCCCCCTCGACCGGACGAGTCCGCTCAATGCCGATAGTATGCAAACCTCCACCACCAGACCCATCTGCTCTTCCACCGCTCTCGGTCATCCCCCTCTTGCCGTCCTACATCGGTCAAAGGAAGCGGTGGAGGGTCGGGGCGCTGGTCCACCTCGCCGTGTTCACGCTCGAGGGTCCGCCAGCTCGGCCTCTTCTCGTCCGTCAACTCTTCGCCACCGTGGGCCTCGCCGTCTTCCTCCCCCCGCGCCCCTCGGTCGTGCGCTGGGCCGAGCGGGGCAGAGTCGTCGGGCGGCGAAGGGGACGCCTGGGCGCCGGCGCCTCTGAGCCACTGTCCCCGATCTCTCGCCTCCTCCGCCTCGCCCTCGCCCTGAGGACTTCCAGCCTCTCCCTCACCTGTGCCGTGATCTTCTCGCGTTGTCCGGGGTGCGGGAAAGGCCGCGAGTCGAGGATGAGGTCGCGGTAAGCGGGACTGCGGGTGGAGCATCTCCGTCGCAGCCAGGAGCCGAGTCTGGAGCGCATGGCTTGGCGTTGGACCGGCCGATCCCAAACGCCTCGATCCGTCTGCGGACGAGGATGAAGCCCCAGGAGGGAAGTCACGCGTGCCTTGGTCCAAGCCTGCGTCGCCCCCCCCGCCCGACGCTCCAGCCGCCCCTCCGGCGGGAATCCGTCTGAGCACCTGAGATTCCACGACCTCCATGACCGTCGTGTAGTCGACGTTCCGGTTGACCGCGAGCAGGGTGCCGGTGTACGGGTCCACCTCGGAGACCTCGACCACCCAGCTCTCGGTGCGCTCCATGATCCCCCTGGGAGCCCACCGGGGCAGGCTGCCGCGTTTGAGCAGGAGCCTGGTGGTCACGAGGCGGCCGGTGGACGGGTCTAAGGTGCGGGACAGGGTGTCGGAGGAGACGACGTGGGGGGACCATGGGTTGGGGTAGCGGAGGGCAAAGGCGAGCGCCACCGAGTGCCAAGGGTGACTGCGCGCCGAGGTCAGTGGGTGGAGGACGGGCGCGATGGGGGCACGTACGGGTAGATGGCATGATCGGTCGCTTCAAGCACCATCGCACATGCGCTCAAAAGGCGTGTACAAGCCTCAGGTGATGAACATGTTAGGAGAAAGAGGTACGCTGAGGCTGATTTCACTGTCGCGTGATCGCAAGATGATCAAGATGACGCGCCGCTCGGCAGACGCGTGGTGCCGGCTTGAAGCTCTCGAGGCCCAGTCGGTCTCGCTTTCTCAGGTGGCTGTGAGCTCGACGTGGACGTTGATGGTATATCATTGCTGGACAGAATTACTAGTTGCATGATCGTGATGCTGTTGATCGACACCTGCGCTTGTATCCAGAGGAAGAGGCTATATTGTCGACGGGTCCGTGTGGTAATTGGTCAAGAGCCGATCGCAGCTTGTCCACGAAGCCAGGCTGATTACATACCAGCGCCTCCTTCCTCTAAGAGATGCATGTCACAAGCTGTTCAACGTATATGACCGCGCGAACCTTCGGAGCTGGGGTACTGGGGCTACGCATGGTGCCTGCATGAGCAGCACGGCCAAGGCTGAGATCTTTGAGCGTGAGTGTCGAAATGCAGTGGCTCAAAGGAATCTTCGGCTTTGCTCAAAGCTTGAACACGTTGTACCCTCTACCCGTGCTCCAAGCAAGGGACGGAGATGGCAGTTGACCAAAGCAAGCCCGCGGATTTATCCCACCAGCCGTTTGACCTTCGCTGCGAGGCCAGGGGCAACCGGCTTGGCCAGGTCGCACTAATGCTGCAATCGATGTGCGAGGTCTCGCAAACACAATCATGATGATGCGCACGTGTAACCTCTGCCCTGCCACGATGCCTTGTCCCAAAGAGTTTGAGTCAACTGCTCGCTAGCTCGCTGGAGCTGGCCACGTCGACGGAGAACCGTAGCGCTCCCTAATCTGAGTCCAGCGTCAGAATAGTTCAGTCACGGTCCGGTACAGCGGGCCGAAGACCGGAAGGCATGGTGACCTGGACCGTGGAAGCTGAGGTGCCCTGATCAAGAGGCGATGCTGTGTAGAAACCGAGGCAACACGATCCATCCCAGACCCGTGGATTAAAAGTCACAGCGGCGGTATTCGGCCGGCTGCCGCTGTGCCGGGAGTGCGACGAGTCTGCGAAGCGTCCGTGCGCTGGACCCCCGGCCGCTGCGCCCCCCTTCCAAAGGATCCTCTCCCCTCTGGCTTATCCGGTTCACAACCTTGCCTCCCTCATTCCCCTCTGTCGCTCCCCGTCCCCCGTCATTGTCATCATGATACCGACCATCCTCGACTCTAGCCCTCAAAGCTCGTTGGATACAGACCTCGACCATCTCTTCAGGCTCTGTACCACTCTAAATGATCCGCCCGTCTCGGCTCCGCTCCCGAATCCTCCGCCAACCGCTAAATGGCCGCAATTCTCCCCTCCAGAGGATGACCTCCTCTCCGAGGAAGAGCAGTCTGTTGAATACACATTCGCGGATCTGAGCGACCTTCCTGGTCGGACCCGTCGCGACCTCCCCGCTCCCCTCAACTCTTCCTCTTCCTCGTCTTCTCTCTCATCGTCTTCTCATGGCAGAGAGCCCGATGCCTTCTTCCGGGCACAGGCACCGCGCCAAGATGAAGATGATGACGATGAGCTTGGCTCCGACTCGGACAACGAAGACGAGGATGAAGACGAATACGACGGCAGCCCGCCGTTTGATCTCCCTGAACTCGACTACGCCGAAGTCGACTCGGCACCTGGAACCCCGCTGCCTGACCGCGAACTCCGCCTCGACCTCCCCTCCCCTACCTCGTCCAGTGTGCCTCCCTTGAGTCGGGTCGCCTCCGATGTCGTCGGCGGTGCCGAAACCCCGCGGGCTCGCGCGGCCGACCCGTTAGCCTCTGGGACCATTGACTGGGCATCCTTCGGCTTCGACTTTGGGCCTGGCGCACCACTCGAGCGACCTGATCAGGCCGCGTTCGCATTCGACGACGGGTTCGACTGGAACCTGTACCAGGACAAGGCCAAGGAGTCCTTCTCCCAACAGCAGGAGTCAAGCAGTGCCCTGTTCGCGCAGCAATTTGCACACCAGCAACAGCTACCTCGGGGAGACATCGCAGACGCCGAATGGGAGCTGGCCTTGGCATACGCCAATGGCGACACGATCATGAACGACGGCCAGCGGTATGACGCCTCCGGCTTATTTGGACCTCCTCCCGGACTCGTCAGCGGCGACTTCTTCTCAGCCCCGACGTCGTCGCCAGCCACGTCTTCGTCCGGCAGCTCGGGTGGGAGCGGACATGTCGTGCCCGACGACATGTGGCTGTTGGCATCCGGATCCGGGCAGACCCCGAATCGACCAAGCTGTCCGTTTCATTTCCAAGTTTTGGTGCAGGTCGCCTGGATGCTGACCACGGACCTTTCAGCCTCCGAGCCCTCGGTCGCTGGAGACCAAGACCTCCTCTTCTCCAACGGCTTTCTACACACCGAGAGCGCCCCGCAGAACCAGACCAATGCTCAAGCCGCTCCTCCGCTTGGGACCCAGTGGCCAGCATTCCCGTCCACGTCCGCGGGGAACAATCTCTTCGTTCCTTATACGGATCCGTTCGCGACGACTCTGCCGATGCCGATCTTGCACCCTCCGCAGCAGCCACCTCAGCAGATGGAGCGGCACCAGGCTGAGCGGCCGGCCGGGACGCGGACCGCGTCGGCGTCTTGGGCCGACCATTTCTGGTTGCAAGGTCCGTCGGCTCCTGCCGTCACCCCGCCTCTCACTACGTCCTCGGCCTCCTCTTCATTGTCGGAGCTCGAGACGTCTAGGTCGACCTCGACGGATAACTCCGAACTAGGCGATGAATTGGGCCTGCCCCCGGCGACGTTCAAAGGCGACATCACATCATCAATCACCCTCGACAGCCGGTCGGCCAGCGCGAAGCGCGAGGAGGCAATGACAGCCGCCAAGAAGGTGAAAAAGTCGTCTCACCATGGGCGATCGGTCCGCACGACGGGCAGCGGCCCGAAGCCCGCCGCGGCCCCCAAGCCACGGTCGTCTACCTCGGCCCACATGGTAGCCCCAGGGGCCGCCGGCGGGGGCCCGAAGAAGCGCGTCCGCGCGCCGGAGCGGCCCAAGACGCTCCAGTGCTCCCACTGCCCCCAGATGTTCTCTCGGCCCTACAACCTGCGCGCACACGAGGAGACGCACTCGGGCGTGAGGAAGCACGTGTGCCCGTTCTGCCTGTACCTCAACGGATCCTCGGACGCCGCCGAGGAGGAAGAGGACAGGAAGGGCAAGGGCAAGGCGGCCCCGACGGACGCCGCGCTCAACGGGCTCGAGATCAAGGCGTATGCGAGGAAGCATGACCTGGCCCGACACCTGGACGCGCTCCACGACGAGTGGTTGACCCAGCTCGGCGTGTCCCTGCAACAGGCCAGCGGCGAGGGCTGGAGGGTCCCCGATGGGTCCGTCGCCCTGGTTTCGGTGGTGACTTGATGGGAAAGGTTAGAAGGTGTCTGTTTGACAAGGGGAAATGGCTTCGTTCTTGGCCTTGTTTATATGGATTGTAACAGTACTTAGACTTGTCAAACAGTCTCAAATGCATACAGCGATTGCGCCCACGGACAGCCGTTTTGATCGAATGTGAAGGTGTTGCAGCTCGTCACGGTGCAAATCTCTGGACGGCCGGTTCGGCGACGGTGAAGCTCGCCACTGATTCCAGCCTTGGCGAACCGTTCCCCGCTGCAGTCCACTTCATCATCACCACCTTGTCGTCCCCCCGAGCTCCGACGATGACCCACTCCCCGCCGGGGTGGAACTCAAAGTGGCGTGGGTACCTCCCGACGCCATCCACATGGGTCACGAGGGACAGCGTCCCCTTGTCGAGGTCCCGGGCGTACACCGCAAAGGACGCGTCGGCCCCCGGGCGGGACCCGTCCGTCTGCCGGTTCCCGGCGATCAGGAACCGCCGCGCCGGGTCGGGGGACAGCGCGATCTCGCCCGCTCCCATGCTACCCGCGTCGGTCCCCGGGGGCGGCGGAGCGGGGAGCGTGGAGACGGTCTGGATCACCTTGGCGGTACTCGGGGGTCCGGTGGAGGGGAACGAAGCGACGACGACGGTGTTGTCTAGCTCGCAGATGGTGTACACGAAGGTCGTCGTTGATTCTTCGGGGTCTCCTTCGGATGGGGGAGATAGGGCGAACACGAGGTGGCGGGGACCCGAACCGGGGGGCAGCTTGAGCGCGCCGGCGTTGGCGAGTGGAGGGTCCCCCTGCATGACTGAGCGGAAGTGGACTTGGTCTGTTCCTAGGTCGCATATGGCGGCCAACCGGCCGGTAGGCTGTCGGAAGTGATATCAGCCGGGAGTTAGTCTGCGCAAGGATCAAGCGGCTTACGTCGCAGACGACCTGGTGGGCGTGGGCTATTCGGACGACGGAAACTGAGCTCCATGCTGAAATAAAGCGTCAAATGGACTCGCAGTGGGATTGGCGGTCTTCGTTGACGCTCCGGCCGTCAAAGACGACCTCCTGCAGAGCGGACGGTGATAGAACTCTCGTCTCTGGGTCGACGTCGAACCAGGTCACGGACCCCTCCGCGGTGGCCCCAGCCGCACTGCATGGCAAAACGCGTTCAGCGATCCTCTTCTAACGGACGGCCGGGATGGGCTCACTAATTGGCGACCAGCAATACATTGCCGTTTCTAGCCATTGTCGAAGATACAGGGTCGGTCAGTTTCGCCGCTCTGGAGATGAGTTCCAAGGATCCATCGTCGCGAATAGCGGCGGAGTATACCCCTCCACCGCCTGCGTTGTCATCTGATTCGGTCGTTTCGTCGGTTCTTGTCCCGGTAGATGGTCAGATTGAGAAAGGCAGAGTGAAGTCGAGGCATCGGTACATGAATAGGAACTTGCCCGTCGGGTCAAATGTCAGCCACGACGGCGCCTCGCCAAACACTCCTTTCTTGGACTCTGCGACTTTCTCGAACTTGTGGGAGGACGTGTCGAAATCGAGTGTAGTGACAGTGCCGCCGTACCCTACCAGAGTTTCAATATGTTTGTGGTCTTGTGCGGGGTAGAGACCGCTTCGCACCGCCAACGAAGATGCGAAGCTTTGACATTTCGCCTGCGTTGGAGTGCGACTTGTAATATGAGAATACCGGCCTGAAGAGGAAAGACATATAATTTAGCAGCTGAGCTGATCAAAGAGTCAATATGATTGAGTAGATCAACGAGGCAAGAAGCAATCCGACAAGGTCAAATGCAAAGCAAACAGGTCCGCTGAAGGGCCAGAGACGGCAAACTCGGAGGCACGACGTACCGCAATCCTTATAGAGTCGGCAGCAGTGCAGAAGATGCCCAAGGGGAAGGACGGCAGCAGGAACACACAGCAAGGTGTCGGAGATACGTGAATGCTGCGATCATGGGTGATTGGAGACGTCTTCCTGCAGACTCCCTCTAAACGACAATTTCGCCCGCTGCTCGCTCACAGTCGCACTCGCCGTAGCCTGCCGGACGTGAACCACCGCACCGACTAGACCACACTCCCTCACGCGCTCATCGCCCTCCATTCCCTCGCGTCAGCGCCTCCTCCAGCCTAGGCGCCACTCGCCGCCATGCCGCGGATGACACCGGAGCTCCTGCTCCAGCCATCCCATCTGAACCCGCTAAAGGACCGCGAGTTGGACTTGCGAGGGCAGAAGATACCGGCGATTGAGAATTTGGGCGTGACCAAGGCGAGTGCCCCCTTAGACCCTCCCCTCCCTCTCCCCTTCGCTCTCCCTACTTCTACTTGTGGGCTTCCAAGTGTTGATTTCGACCGGGCTTTCGTTCCCCGTCCCCTGCCGTCGCGTGCTTTACTCGTTGCTGACTCTTGCTCGTTCTTACCCCTCCCTTCCCGTCTTGATTTCTTGGCATGCTGTGATGTGACCTTCTTGGCACGGACGCTGCTTTACCCATTTCTTCTGTCCCTTTCACCACACAGGACTCGCTGGATGCCGTAGACTTGACGGACAATGCCATTCGCTCGCTTTCCAACGTTCCACGACTGCCGAGGCTCAAGCATCTCCTCCTAGCCAACAATCCCGTCTCTGCCATCTCACCCGCACTGTGAGGTCATCCTGATCGCCACTTGAGTCATGACTGATGCACGCCGCAGACCGACAAGTCTGCCCAACTTGACGTCTCTCATCCTGACCGGGGCCGCACTCGATTTCCTATCGCCGACGATACCCTTGCTCGGTCGCTTTCCCCGGCTCGAGTTTCTCTCGCTGTCTGGGACACCGATGAGCAAACGGAAATGGTACCGTGAATGGACAGTGCACCACTGTAAACGCGTCCGGTTGCTCGACTTTGCAAAAGTCAAGCTGGCCGTGAGCGCATTTGTTTTCTGGCTAGCAACAATTTCTAACTGGGAAATGTGTTGACAGGAACGAACAAGCGCTCTCGCGCTATTCGTCGAACCCGGAACCGCAGCGCCCACCCCGCTCGCACAAACTCTCTCTGAGCCAGACCCTTCAGCCTCAGCGCTGTCCGCCGCACAGCCCACAGAGGCAGCCACCTTCATCCCCGGCGAAGCGGCGGTATCGCAGCCCGGGCAAACCGGGGGCAGGAAGCTGACGGCCGAGGAGCGGGAGCGGGTCAGGCGGGCCATTGAAGAGGCCGAGACGGTGGACGAGGTCCGGAGGCTGCAGAGGATGCTCGAACAGGGCTTTGTCCCCAAGGCGAAAGACGCCCCTGCGCCGGCCGCAGCATCTGCACCGGCAGAAGCAGCCGTGGCGATGGAGGAGGACCCGCCGGCACCCGCTGCCGCAGCGGAGCAGGCGGTACCGGCCAAAAGGGGTAGGGCCTCCAAAGGGGCGGCGAAGACAAAGGAGAAGGCTGCGCCCGCGCCCGCCAAGGGGAGGGGAGCGGCGAGGGGTGGCAAGGCCGCAGCTGGGGCTAGGCCCACGAGGGCAAAGAAGCAGGCTGATGAGGCCCAAATGGAGGTGGAAGAGGACTCGGAGTAGTCGTTGACGCCGCGGACCGCGCAACACACCGGACTTACCTGGATGAATGCGAAAAGCGAGCCGTCCACGGCGCTGCGAGTAAATACAATTCACCGGCCGTCTTTCACCGGCCGTCTTGAGCACCGGAGAGCCCATGTGAAGAGCAAAGAGAGCAGAAGTTGTGCGAGAGGACGTTCGTGTGGTAACAGTTAGCCGCCTCCAAGGCTCAGAAGAGTGAAGATACCGAACGGAGACGTGGGTGACATGGTGGTGAGTGAGCAGGGATGTGCGCTTGGCCGGACGCCGATGGCCTGGCCCGCCGTGGATGGGCGGTGGAAAGAGGACATAAGAAGGAGCCGTGTTGCGAAGAACGTGCTTCGGAAGGCGCGAGACAGGTGACAGACTCCACAGTCCTTCTGTTTGTTCACCACTACTACTTGGGTTGCCGCTGTTGCTGCAGCGGTGAAGCGCATCAGAAGCACATGCCCCCACGCCCAATGCGTATGTTGATGTTCTGGCTACCATGTGTGTGCAGGGTGGTGTTTGGGACCAGATTGACGCTCGACTTTCATCGTTACACTAGCCACGGCATCCCGTACAAGCATGCAGGAATGAACCATATGTATGTATTGATTCAATGATTCAATCTATAACCTCTGGAAAGGAGGCGCGCCAGATGCTCGAGGTGCAGGGAAAGCAGAGTCAGTCAACAGGACTGTGGTGGGTTCTGAGGCCATCGGCTGCCATGAAGAGCACGAAGCCCGAGGCCAGCTTCGCCTCACAGCACTGCAGCCTTGCTCCCAGAACTGCAATGGATCGGCCACGCCGGGTTCCACAGGAGAGATTGGCGAGGCCGAAGTGGCTGCGAAGCGGTTGAAGACTTGGATTCATGGTCGGGACGGAGGTTGAGAGGCTCAAGGAATGGTAACTCAGCGAACAGTGATCTAATGGTCAATGTACTGTACGGCAATCGCAAAGATACATACTTAACATGAGCCACCACGAAGGCGAGATCTTTGTAGTGGCAGTGTTGCATCTCAAAAAGACCGCTCTAGGGCCGACGAGTGTGAGGTCTGAAACTCGAAATTCGTCCTCATCGATAAGCAAGCAGCGACAACGCGGCACGGTCGAGTCTCGACCAAGGACACGATGTCGCAACTGCAGGATCGCGAGTAGAAGTGCTCGACGACTATACCGCACCGCCTGAGGGCTCTTGATCCAGATGATCAACATGCAGGGTGCTCCTGACGAGAGAGCATTGTATGCACCGATCTGACGTCCGATCTGGCGGATCCGAAGAGGCGCTTGGCCGGTACACGCGGTCGTCGCCTCCTTTGCAGACGGTCGTTGCTCTTCGGTGATTCTTTGGACTTGCCACATCTCAGCAGAACCCAGCATTTACAGATCAGAGTCGTCAGACATTGGTGCACGATGCGAGAAGCCGCATGTCTCATTGGGCACGACCTTTGCCTTTAGGCTGTCCAGTGGCGTCAATTGCCATCACATGGCAGTATTTCGGCCGTCTCCGGCACTCAAAACAGTGCCCATCAATCGAAGGCAATCAAAGACTTGACAAGCGTGGTCGGCCGTTTCTGTGTGATCGAGTCGTTCCCAGGTCCCTCCCCAGCACTCCCATTCATATAAGACCATCGTCTCTGCTCGGCGCTGGCTGTTCTCTGTTCTCCATCATAACACTCACTTTAGTCTCTCTTTGCTTCCTTTCCTAGTGTCATCACTAGTTACACTCTCTTTACCATGTTGGCCGTCATCCTCGGCTTGCTCGCTGGCGGTGCGCATGTTGTCACCGCCGCCGCGAGCGCACACGGCGACTTCGTACTCTTCGAGTCGCACCGCGCCCCGGAAGGGGTCACCAAGCTCCGGGTCCGGCCTCAACCCCATGCACCGATCACTCTTACGATCGGTGTGAAGCAATCGTCGCTTGCTGAGCTCGAGAAAGCCGTTTACGAGGTCTCGGACCCCGACCATCTCCGCTACGGCCAGCACCTTTCCGATGAGGACGTCAACAGGCTGAGCGCACCGCACGCGCACAGCATCGACGCCGTTACTTCTTGGTTGAAGGAACACGGCTTGAATGGCGACTGGAACGATGCCCAGGACTGGGTCACGATCGTCGACGTGCCAGTGTCCAAGGTCGAAAAGATGCTCAACACCGGTACATCCCGATCGATCCATTCTTGCCTCGACGGTGCTGATGCTTCCCTTACCAGAGTACGCTGTGTACGAGCACGCCGATGGCGACACCGTCCTCCGCACTGAGGAGTACTCTCTTCCTTCAAACCTCCACGGTCACATCGACCTTGTCCAGCCGACAACCATGTTCGGCCGCCTCCACAGGCAGGCGAGC
>CATOGU010000197.1:0-16452 GCA_951799445.1 Pseudisothecium myosuroides | reverse complement strand
GTCTTGGCGCGGCGATCCGCGATCGAGGTGGGCGGCGTCGCGCAGGCGCCAGCAGCGGCGCTTCAAGGCCAGGGTCAGCCAGGCGAGCGGATGGGCCTCGCCGTAGGGATCGAAGCCGGTGATGAAGTTGGCGAAGGTGTCCTGCAGCGCTTCCTCGGCGTCGGCCTCGGTGGCGACGTTTCGCCGCGCGATGGCCAGCAGGTAGCGGCGCCGCTCCTCGTAGATCCGCCGGGCCAGGTCCTTGACCTCGCGCGCTTCGGTCGACTCTTCGCAGTACATCCGGTCCTCCGTTCCGTCGCTGGGTTGACGGAGGTCATGGGGCACCGGGCAAGGTCGAGCGGAACCCGAACGCAGTGAGGGCCGAAGGAGCCCGCGCAGGCGGGCTTGCAGCGAGGTCGACGGTGCCAAGGTGGCCGAGTCATCCCAGACGGCGGGCGGAGGTGCTGTGGCGCGAGCAGCGAGTTGCGCGAGAGGGCCAGAGGGAGGGGTGAAAACCGTGGATAGCCCTCGGCTCCTGAGAGTCCGCGGCCCAGTCGGGTAGGGAGAGAGATGCCAGCGCCGGAGGCCTCGACGATTCACCGCGTCCTCGTCGTCGGCGGCGGCTTCGCCGGCCTGCAGGCGGTGCGTGGCCTCGACGGGTCACCGGTCGAGGTGACCCTGGTCGATCGCCAGAACTTCCCACCTCTTCCAGCCGCTCGTCTACCAGGTGGCGACCGGGGCGCTCGCGAGCGCCGAAGTGGCGGCGCCGCTGCGCTCGGTGCTAAAGCGCCAGGCCAACGCGCGGGTGGTCCTGGGCGAGGTCAGCGACTTCCTCGACGCACGCGAGGTCGTCGTCGCTGGTGCCCCTGGTCAGTCAGAGCCCCTCCGCCTCGACTACGACACCCTTATCGTCGCCGGCGGCTCGGCCTACTCCTACTTCGGCACGAGGAGTGGCGGGCGCATGCGCCGGAGCTGAAGTCGATCGGCGGCGCCCTCGACATCCGCGGCCGCCTATTGGGTGCCTTCGAGGCGGCCGAGCTCGAGGATGATCCGGAGCGCCGGCAGGCCTGGCTCACCTTCGCCGTCGTCGGCGCCGGCCCGACGGGGTCGAGATGGCGGGGCAGATCGCCGAACTCGCCCGCGACACCCTGTGGGGGAACTTCCGCCGGGCGGCTCCCGAGGACGCCCGGATCCTCCTCCTCGACGGGGCCGAGCGGGTGCTGCCGGGCTTCCCCAAGGGACTCTCGCGCCATGCAGCGAAGGCTCTCGAAAAGCTCGGTGTCGAGGTTCATGTCGAGCGCAAGGTCGTCGACGTCGCTGAGGACTCGGTCACCTTCGAAGCGCCCGGCGGCGAGGTGACCCGGGTGTCGGCCCGGACCGCGGTCTGGGCGGCTGGCGTCGAAGCCTCAGGGCTGGCGCGGACGCTCGGCGAGGCGGCCGAAGCCGAGGTCGACCGGACCGGTCGGGTCACGGTCGGCCCCGACCTCACCCTGGCGGCTCACCCGGAGGTGATCGCGCTCGGCGACATGGTCAGCGTCACCGGCGCCGACGGACGGCCGGAGGAGCTGCCGGGGCTGGCACCGGTGGCGATGCAGCAGGGGCGCTACGCGGCGAAGGCGATTCTCACTCGCCTCGGCGGCGGCGAGCCCGGTCCTTTCCACTACCTCGACAAGGGGAACCTGGCGACGATCGGGCGCTCCAAGGCGGTCGCCGACGTCCGCGGCGTCCACCTCTGGGGCTTCCCCGCCTGGGCCGCCTGGCTAGTCGTACACATCTACTACCTGATCGGCTTCCAGAACCGGCTGCTGGTCCTGGTGCGCTGGATCATCAGCTTCTTCTCGCGCGGGCGCGGCGCGCGCCTGATCGGTGAACGGGCCGAGGAGCCGTGACGGACAGGGCACCGCCTCGCCGGCCCCGAGGGCGACTCATCTCGATTTCTCAGATGAGTCATTCCTCCTATCTGCTGCTGGGATTCGGGGCGAAGGCCGGCGAGGACCCCCAGCGCTGGCGGTCCGCGACCGCCGCGGCGGTGCCTATCGCTCGAGGCGAGTCGTCAGTCCCTTCAGGACCAGCTCGATCGGCGAGACCCCGTTGCCGTCAGCAAGCGCCTTCCTGGTGTTCTGCAGCTCCGAGCTGAGATCTCCGACGTTCTCACCAAATCGTCCCAGTTCCTTTGCGGCCTTCTTTAGGTCCTTGGAGCGGATCTTCACTCTTTTGGCCCGCGGGAGCTTGACGCCAAGCACCTTGCCCCCCGAGTGTTTCGCGCCGAATGCGATTCCGCCGGCGGCGGCGATCAGGGCTGCGCTTCCGGCGGCCAAGGGCACAGCGCCCTTCTTGACCACCTGGCCGGCGATGCTCCCGGCGCTCTGGCCGGCATCTTCGACGGCGTCCCTGACCGAACTGGCACTGGCGGCGACTTTGCCGTTGGATTTCGTGCCGGTTGATCGTTTGGCCTGGTGTTTGCGCTGGGAGGTTTTCCGGCCCCCGTTGCTTTTCGCTCCAGCGGATTTCGCTTTCGACGTTTTCGAAGCGCGTTTTCGTTTAGCGGTTTTGGTCTCAGCCATAAGGTTTGCTCACTCTCTTCCCTAGATAGAAAAGCTTCCCGATCCTTGTTTTAGCGCAAATTGCGCTGCTTCACCACCGGGAATGCCTGACACTCGGTGTGGCTGACCTCGCGCGGACCCAGCCCCGGCTGGGGACCCGGTGGGTCGACGGGCGAGCGCTACGGGATCACCGTGAGGTCGGCTGAGGCGAGGTGGGCTGTATCGCCAACAGGTTGGGAAGGCCGAGCGTCCCCTGCAGGTAGGCCCGCGCGAGACGGACCATCTTCACCGGGCACGACTGCCGCCGCGATTGTGCGTTCGAGAAGCGGGTGGAGGCCAATCTGCCGAGCGCGAGCGGGCGGATCAGCCGCCGCCAGGCCGGCTTGCTCGGCGCGGGTGGCGCAGCCTGATCGGAGGTTGAACGTCCCCCGCTTTGATGCGGTGGTCGTGGCCGGGGATGGCCGAGTAGCCGGAGTCCCGGCTAGACCTCGAACTCGAGGGGATCCGCGGGCGATTGTGAGATCGGGCAATCTCGACTACCTGCCGGCCAAGCGCCACGGTGAGTTCGTCTACGTCTCTGGGCACGGGCCGCTTGATCTGGAGCGGCTAGGGCGAGATCGGCGAGGAGATCACCTTCGCCAAGCCTTCCTGCGTCCTTGGCACCGCATCCCTCCGGATCGGTCTAGGCTGGATCGATGAGACGCCTTCGAGCATCCGGCCTCGGCCTCGGCGTCGTGCTGGCGGCGCTGACCTTCGCCTCCGCGACCGGCGCCTCGACGATCTTCTTCACCGGCTCCTCGGGGTATGACTTCCACGGCGGCAGCATCTGGTCGGTGGGCGCCGACGGCTCGGGCGCGCGAGAGCTGCGGAAGCGGCTGCCGCAGGACTCGGGCGGCGTCGAGGCCTCTGTCTCGCGCGATGGCAGGCACCTCTTCTGCATCTGCCGCGGCACCGAGATCGACTCGATGAAGCTCGACGGCAGCGGCCTGAAGAAGGTCGGTCGGCGCCCCCCCGGGGACCAAGTACGACGTCGTCGTCCTCGGGCCCGCGGGCGAACCGTTCTGGTTCAAGGGCGCACACGTGATGACCGAGCGCCCCGACGGCAAGGATCCGCATTCGGTCGTCAAGGGCTACTTCGAAGAAGAGGTGGCGATCCCGCGGCGGGGGAGGCGGATCGCACTGACCGACGGCAGCGCGGTGTTCACCGCCTCACTCGACGGCGGCCCGAAGACCAAGATCTACCAGTCGACCTTCCCGGGGTCCCGGGAGGTCGGGGACATGAGCTGGTCGGCAGACGGCAAGAAGCTCGTCTTCGTCGATTTCCCGGAACCGGAAAAGTACGAATCGCCACAGGATTTCGAAGCCCCACGCCTTCCTCGATGCCGGCGGCGTCGTGCGCGAAGTGCCGCTGAGCCAGGAAGCACTCGGCGGGCCGCCGACCTTCTCCCCCGACGCCACCCAACTGGCGAGCACCGGCGAAGAAGGCTCGGTCTTCCTCGGCGGCCTGGAAGGGGGACCGGTGAAGCGGATCCTGAAGCGCAAATGCACGCCGGAAAACTGCAACTTCCCGATCGCTCTGCTCGGCTGGGTCGGCTGACCGGGAACCCCGCCACCGGCCAATTGGCCGGAAGCCTCCCCTGGCACAGCGGAGCCGAGGTCGACATCGAACGGAGGTGGGCGAGCGCTGTCGGACCATGTTTTCGGAGCTCACCCGCCTTGACAGAGCGCCAGCGGGATACGAGGGTCGCGAGGACTCTGATCCCTCTCGCCTGGAGACTCGATGAAGATTCAACGCTCGCTCGGTATAGCCCTCGCTGCCTTCGCGGCTGGAATCCTCGGAACGGCCTTTGTCGGCAGTGCTCTATCGGCATCGCCTTCGACGGTGATAGTTGCCTGTGCGGCCAAATCGAACGGGCAGCTGCGAGTCGTCGGCTCAAGCACCGACTGCAATCAGGGCGAGACCGCGCTCAGCTGGGAGGAGGAAGGGCCACAGGGGCCGGTGGGAGCCCCGGGGTCGCCTGGGCCTGCGGGATCGGCGGGGCCGCAGGGAGCTCCCGGCTCGTCCCCGACGTTGCCGGTGGCGGTCGTCACCAAGAACCGTCGCCTCCTCGGCGAAGTCCAGAAGTCAGTCAAGCTCGAAAGAAAGGTGCTTGCAAATCCCAGCCGAGCCGAAAAAGCTGAAGGTGGCGATGTGAGGGACCGGCGGCGAGCGTCCCTCGAGAACATCCAGAAGATCCTCGACATTCTCTTCGGTCTGTCCCAGACGGAATTTTAAAGCAAGAGCTCAGCCCAGATCAATCTCAACGTTCCCGACTGTGAGCCGATCTTCACGACTCGCCGTGACCGCCTCTGGAGAGCGCACCTTCTACCGCGACGTCTGGAACCCGACGCAGGACGCCTCTGGCCTAGACATGCGCCCCCATGCGCCCGCGCTTGAGCCGGGCAGCTCCCGCGATCAGATTTGCTGGGGCAGAGGTTCTCACTCAGACGGGGTGATCATCCCTGAGGCCACGCAACCCTCGTAGTGGACATCGATACGTGCCCATCTGCCGATCGAGGTGTTCCTGGCGGTGACGTCCAAATCTGAAGGCCCACCAAATCCAAACAGGTCGTAGCTGCTTACGCCTTTGACATTGACGGCGGCAAGCGGCGAGATATCGGGTTTCTCGGTGCCGAAGGCTTCGAGGTGTTCGCTGTGATCCGCCGTTTCGATGAACAACTGCGGTTCGTCGAAACAAGTGGCAGTGATGATCAGGCCATTGCTAAGGGTCGCGACCGTGGCCCTCGGCCCATAATATTCGGCCGTCGCTTCGAAGTCGATGGCGCCAGGACCCTGCGTCCCGGGTTCGCCTTTCACTCCAGGTTCGCCTTTCGCTCCCGGCTCGCCCGTCGCCCCAGGCACGCCTGGCAATCCGTTCACTCCTGCGGCACCAGGCTTGCCGCGGAGTGCTCTGCGAACGCTCGGCTTGATCTGTTTGGTGGACGTGATCGTATATTGCGACGCTGCGAGGCTTGTGCCCCCGATTGCCACAAACAGGGCTAGCCAAGCTACAAGATTATGGCGGATTGCATTCGCGATGCGGATGATCATCTGTTGCCTCCCGGGCCTGTTGTCGTAAGCCCGATTATGACCCCACTGCATGATTAGCGAGCGTGTCCCGTTTTGCCAGTAAGGGCGACCCCCAGATGGGAGGAGATGTCGATGTCAATCGCGTGGCAGCCGAGTCTCACCCGAGCGGGCGGTCAGGGCGGCGCGATCGGTGGCACTCTTCATGCTCGCCTCGCTGCGGGCCGAGATCGGCAACCTCGATGACGTCGTCTCGATCCTCAAGGTGCTGGGGATGGTGTGTGGCGGGATGAGGGTGATCGTGGCGCTTAGGGTGCAGCGATCGCGGAGCCACGGCGGAACATCGAGCTTAAGGCGCGCCCGGCAACACGGCCCGGGGTCGACCCTCCCCCACCGCCGATGCACGGTCAGGGGTCGGTCGACGAATTGCGGGATAGAACGGGGAGGAGTCGAGGGTCGGTGGTCCTCGCCCGCGGCGCGTGCCACTCAGGCCGTAGCGGTCAGCGACCCTGACGCACTCAGAGACCCCACGGGGAATCGATCTCGATCTCCCAGCCGTGGCGCCCGCGACTGAACACCACCGTCGATCGGCCCGCGAACTCCCGGGTGCCGGAATCCGGATCGGACGTCCGCATGGTCCATTCCTCACTGGCGACGGCGATGTCGTCGGTCTCGAGCACGGTTCCGATCGAGACCGTCATTGCTACGTCAGCGGCGATCAGCGAGGCGAGCAGTTCGCGAATCGCCTCTTGCCCGCGCAGCAACAGTCCTTCGGCAGTCCTGAAGAGGGCGCCTTCGGAAAAGAGCGTCGCCGCCGCGTCGAGTTCCCCCGCACTGAGGGCCCGAGCGAAGGCGAGTGAGACCTCACCCGGTTTCGCCCGCTCGCGGTCGAACCCATGGTCGACCATCAGCCGTGACTCGGAGATCTCCGCTGCCCCCCGCCGCACCTTCAGTGAGCTTCTCGAATGGCTGGGGCCCCGTCAACCTTTACCTGACTGGTCGCCCGACCAGCGTCGCGCGCCTCAGCGCACGACCCCTTATGTAGTGCCTGCCGCCCCTCGTAGACGCAACGGTTGACCTTGGTCGCCCTATGCCGACGTCGGCATAGCTACACCAAGGTCAAACCGCTCAATCTCAGAGGGCCGGGCGGCACTGCGAGCGGCAGCCTGAATCAGCGCGGCCTGGCACATACATCCCGCCTGCCCGACCTAGCCGCGAAACCAGGCCGAGCCCGGTCAAAGGCGCGAAGCGCCTGACCCCCGCAGAGGTTGACCGGGCCCCCTCGGCGTCACGATCGGCGGCCGTCGGGGAAGCCCGCGGGCTCTCCGGGAACGGCCTCCGCGGATCCGTCACCTCGTATCGGTTCCGACCGGGAAAGCGTTCGACGCGATAGGCCGCCCGGGCGCCGTGCCTTCCCGGCGGCGCTACCTTCCATCCCGATGGCCGATTACCGCCCCACCCACGAAGCCCTTGCCCGGCGGCGCGGCGAGGACTTCGTCGCCTTGTGCTCCTGCGGCTGGATCGGACGCGAGCGCTCCGACCGCCGCTCGGCCTCGCGCGACGCGCGCGAACACGAGGACCGCGCGCCGATACGGGAGTCCCGGCGGGTCAGTGGGAATGCCGAGACGAGCAGCTCGCGCTGAGCCGCACGCGGGCCGCCGGGGCGCCCGGGAGTATGGGCCCGTGTTCTGTGCGATGACCGGCCAACCCCATCGGCTCTTCTGGATGCGCTCGGCCTGGTGGTGCTCGGACTGTCGCCAGAAGATCGAGTCGTGCTGTGAGGGCGGCGGCTGTCCGTCGGTCGCAGAGACCATGGTCCCAGATGACCAAGGAGCGGCGGCGCTGAGAGCACAAAAAAGCGACCGGTGATGGCGCTCGTTGCCTGCCCCGCGCGTAGCCTTCGCGCGTAGAAGCTCGGTTGCGCCACCCTCGGGACCGATTCACCACCTGGCTTCGGCGGGCTCCGGTCCCTCCCGGTCGCAGACGGCAACCTAGCCGTGGGTCGAGGACGGATTCAACGGTCTAGGCAAGGCGATTCCGCAAACTGGGCTTTCGGCTGAAGACGCTGCTACGGCTATCGAGTCGAGGGCCAATTCGGGATCCGGGTGCACGGCTCGATGTCACACAGGATCATGCTGTCGCGACCTATGGGTATGACCACTTCCCGAACTGCGATTGTCATCGGCGGCGGACCCGCGGGCCTGGTTGCCGCCGCCCGGCTGGCCGAGGGCGGCCTCGCCACGACGTTGCTCGAGGCAAGTGCCGGCCTCGGCGGCAGAGCCGCCTCCGAGAGCCGCAACGGCTTCGACCTAAATCAGGGTCCGCACGCGCTCTACGTGGGCGGGCCGGCAATGCGCGAGCTGCGCGCGATGGGAATCGACCCACCCCGCTGGAACCCGACTTCCTACCGCTCCTTGTTTCTGCGCGGCGGCAGGCCGAAGCGTCTGCCCGGCGGCTCACTCGGGCTGGCCCCTTGGCTGACCCGCATTATCCGCGGCCGCCAGCGCGATCTCCATAGGTTGTCGGTGACGGAGTGGCTGGCGGAGGAGCTGCGCTCGGAGAGTGCGCGAGCCAGCGCCGGCGCGCTGGTGCGAGTGACGACCTTCGTCGCCGACCACGACGCGCTCAGCGCCGACGTCGCGGCCACCCAGATCCGGATCGGCCTTCTGCCCGGTGTCAGGTATCTGAAGGGCGGTTGGCAGTCGCTTGTCGACTCGCTCGCCGTCGAGGCCGAGCGCCGCGGCGCGATCCTCCGCACCCGCGCCGGCGTGCGCGGCCTGGATCGCTCCGGCGGCGATTGGACGCTCAGCCTCGACGAGGAGACGCTGCGCGCCGATTTCGTCGTTCTCGCCGCCGGCGGCCCGGACGCGTTCGCCAAGCTGCTCGGCGACCGGACCCCCGGTGCGCCCGGACCGGCCGCCGAGGTGAGCGTGCTGGACCTGGGCCTGACCCGGCTGCCACGGCGCGGGCGCACCTTCGCCCTCGGCGTCGATGCCCCGACCTATCTCTCCCGGCACTCTCCCCCTGCCCAGCGAGACGGTTCGCTGCTCAGCCTCGCCAGCTACGCCCGCCAGCCGCGCGAGGACCTCGAGGCGGTTGCCGACAGCGTCCAGCCCGGCTGGCGCGAGAAGGTCCGGTTGGAGCGGTTCCTACCCCGGATGGTCGCGGTGTCGGCGATCCCGACACCGGCGGGCGGCGGTCTGGCGGCCCGCCCGGCGGTCGAGCGTGGCGAGGGTCTCTACCTCGCCGGCGACTGGCTGGGCCCCGAGGGTTGGCTCCTCGACGCCGCGATCTCCAGCGGCGCGGCCGCCGCCGCGGCGGCGCTCCGCGGCTCAGTCTCGACCGGCTCGTGACCGGCGACCCCTTCCTCGCCTGTCGTCCGCGTCTGCTGGGGATCGCCTACGGGATGCTGGGCGAGGTCAGTGAGGCCGAAGACGTCGTCCAGGACGCCTGGCTGGGCTGGGAGCGCGCCGAGCACGAAGAGGTGCGCAACGCCGAGGCGTTCCTGGTCACGGTGACGACGCGGCTTGCTTTGAGCCGTCTGCGCTCGGCCCGCGTCCGGCGCGAGACCTACGTCGGGCCCTGGCTGCCTGAGCCGCTGGTCTCAGACGCCGAGACCCCGGAGGTCAAGGCGATCGAGGCCGAGCGGCTGAGTCTGGCGCTGCTCGGCGCGCTCGAGCGCCTCAACCCGGTCGAGCGTGCCGTCCTCGTCCTCCGGGATGTCTTTGACCTCGAGTACGCAGATATCGCCGACACCTTGGAAAAGGCGCCGGCCAACGTCCGCCAGATCGCCAGGCGCGCCCGCGAGCACGCCGGCGACACGGGCCGGCGCAACGAGGTCAGCGAGGAGGAGCGCCAGCGCCTCACCGCGGCGTTCCTGGCGGCGGCCGCGTCGGGCGAGGTCGATCAGATCCGCGATCTCCTTGCCGCCGACGCGATCCTCTACACCGACGGAGGCGGCGTCGTGCTCGCCGCCCGCAAGCCGATCTACGGCGCCGAGAAGATCGCCCGCTTCATCGTCGGCGTGCAGCGCAAGGCGGACTTTCCCGCCGATGCGATCTTGACCCCGGTGAGCGTCAACGGCGATCCGGGGGTACGCATGGACAGCGCCAGCGACGGGTTCCTCAGCATCATCGCGGTCGAGGTGGGCGAAGGCGCCGTGCAGAGCGTGCGGTTCTTCACCAACCCGGAGCGTTTTCCGGTCGCTCTGCCGCGTTGACCGAGGAGATGTCGAGCGCCGATGAGGCTTAGTGGTCTCTCATGGCGAATTGTGCGCCGGAGCCCGGGGACGGGAGATCACGATCTGGACGGTGGCGACAATCAGGACGATGAAGACCTTCGGTGCTGATCGCGTCGATCGCCTCGTTCCTGACACCTAGTCCACTGACACCCACCCCGAGCATCTCTGTGCGGCGAGCCTCTAGGCCTTGCCGGCGGCCACCGTGTACTGCTGGTCTTCCTTCGTCGCCACGCCCTGTTTGACCAAGTTCCCGAGAATCGTCTGGGCGTGGTTGGGATTGATCCCGACCCGACTCGCCACTTCGGCGGCCTTGCTGCCCGGGTTCGCCTCGAGGTCGGCGATGACTTCGCCGCGGCGGGCGCCGCGCGGAGCCCGAGGGCTAGCACCGCCGTTGCCGCCAGCATTCGCCGCTCCTGCGGCGCCCTGACCCCGATCGCGTCGCTTCTGGCCACGTCCCTGTTGACCTCGTCGCTGCTGGCCTTCGTTGCCAGCGGTCCCGTTCAGGTGCGACAGCGCCCGTTCGAGTGAGGCCTTGTGCTCATCGAGCGTGGCGATGTGTTCTTCGATCAATTGCTGTGCCTCTTCAGGTGGGGTCATCGGGGTGGTCCTTTCGGGGAGGCGAGTGGGGTTTAGTTCTGAAGTTGGTCCACTCTGCCAAACGAAGTCGAAGGATCTCAGCCCCGACCCCAGCGCAAGTAGGCCAGTGCGCCTATGGCGTTCAGCGAGACAAGCCGCCAGACGAACCTGTTGCCGCGAAGCTCGGAGTCCGTACGGCTCTGGATGTCGCGCTGGGCGGCGGCGACGATCCCGAGCGAGACGACGAAGAGGAGGAGTGCGATCGCGCGCCGTGGTGGCGAGAGCTTCTCGAATCCTCCGCCGCGGCGCATCAGGCCGTCGCGCCCGTCTGCTCCTTCACCCAGGCAAGGATCGCCCTTGAGTGGGAGACAACGGTTCCGTCGGCCAGCTTCAGGGTCGGCAGCTTGTCGGTGCCGGTCGCCTGCGCCACCTCCTCGCGCGAGCCTTTGCGCAGGAAGGGGAACGGGTTGCCGTGGCCGGCGATCACCTTCTCATAGGCGATCCCCTTCTCCTTCAGAGCTTCCTGGACGCGGCGGCAGGGATGGAACCGCGGGCCGTCTTCGTCGCCATGGCAGACGTAGAGCGTCGGACGGTCTGGCATCTTCGATCTCTCCTCCTACTGGGAGCGGCCCTAGGTGCAGTTGATCGGGAAGTCGGTGCCAGTGACCCGGAAGGAGGCGCCGGGTTGGTACATCACGAAGAAATAGCCCTTGGTCAGCTTCAGCTTCCAGCCTTCGAATTCGTGCATAAGGAGGACCGGCCGCCCCGGCCGCTTCGGAGTTTCGCCAACGCATTCGTAGAGCTTGCGGATGTTGACCGGCTTGCTGAGGAAGGCGCCGAGGGCACGGACGACCTTGCACGCTTCGGCGACGCTCACGCCCTTGACCTGGCTGGCTTCCTCGCCGGTCACCACCGGGTGCTGGCACTGGTGGTAGACGGGCTTGGCGGCGGCGAGCGAGGACGGCGCACCGGCGAAGGCGAGCACCGCCAGGGCGGTGAGGGCTGCCGCGACGGCAGCGACCAGGGTCTTGCGGGCAGTGACGACGTTCTCCATGTCCGCGAGGCTATCCGCAGGCTCCGCTTTCGGCAACGACTTCTTGAGCTTCGTTCGCGACGCTCCCTCCCGCGGGCACGCTGAACGTCCCTCGCAGTCCTTGCCGCGCGCTCCCGCTTCCCTGGGCCGAATCGCCTCTCCCCCACGCCCCATCTCGGTTTGCCTCGCTTGGGTTTTTCTTCTTTCCGTTCTCATTTCTTCTCTGCTTTTTTCTGTCTTCTGTTTCCTTTCTTCTCTTTGATTTCGAACTCTCTACCTCCACCACCGCCTCCCACCCCGCACCCCATTCCCATGCCTCTCTCCGGTACCAGCCACCGACCCCGATCGATCCTTATCACTGATCAGGGGCGGGCGGGGTCGGTGGCGCAGGGCCGGGCTTTTCCGCATGGGCATGGGGTGCGGGGCCGGAATGCCGTTCCGGGGGTGCTTCCGGGGCGAACGTGGTTCAACGAGAGCCCCAGGTGGCAGGGTCAGCTTTATCCGCCGCTGGATAAAAGCGCTGGGACTCGGCTCTCCCGAACCAACGAACTCGTGGACGACCGCCTCGTCGCGAATCCACTCGGACGGAGAAGAATCGCCGGCAGGTCGGGGTGGGGAAAGTGGAGGAGGACTCAGGCTGAGGCTGCGGTGCGGGCCTCGAGCCACTCCATGATCTCGGGCATCGTTGCTTCGCCGGCGGCGATCCGCTCGACCATCGGCACGTCGACGTCAGAATCTTGGCCGCTGAAGGGACGGTCGTTCACTTCCATGAAGATCCACACCGACAGAAATGCGGCTCGCTTGTTGCCGTCGGGCAGCGGGTGGTTGCGGGCCAGATGTTCGACGAGAACCGCTCCCTTTTCGAGCAGGGTCGGGTAGGCATCCTCCTCGCCGAACCCGGCCTGGGGTGAGGCAAGGGCAGAGTCGGCGAGCGCGATCCGCGGCAGCCGGGCGATCTGCTCGGGAGTCGTGCCAAGGACCTCCGCCGCGATCTCGCAGAAATCGCCTAGCTCGACGAAGATCGTCAAGGGGACTACTTGGCGAGGCGCCGCAAGGTCTCCCGGTTGGCCTGGAGGGCCGCCTTGATCCGGGCGCTGCGTCCCGCGGGGGTGCCGGGGAGGCCCCGCTTCAGCTTGTCCTCGGAGGACGGCTTTGCGGGAGCGGCGCTCTTTGGCTGCGGCTTCATGGTTCCCATTGTGGCATCTCCTCCCGGGTGAGCTGGAGCCCTAGGCGAGCATGTTGGTCCGTGCCCAGACCGAGACCGACACGCGCAGACGGGATCCGGGAGCTCGTCTCAAGGGTTCACCTACACCGCGCGAAGCCCGATATCTCCACAGGGCTGCCGAGCCAGGCGGCGGGCTCGAGGCCGCTGAGGACCGGTCCGCTCACGGCTGGAGGGGAGTCCAGTTCAAGAGCGCGGGCAGCATTCGATCGTCGGTCGGGCTCGGCGGCCAATGAACCATGTCGGTGCGGGCCGGCAGGAAGCTGAACATCGGCGGGCGATCCCCGGCCAATGAAAGACCCGACGGCAGATCCTCGTGGAATCCGGTGACGTAGAACCCGAGCCCTTCGAGGCGAGGAGGGCCGAGTACTCGTCCACGGTCCGACCGTCGAGATGGAAGAAGGGCGCCGTTCCCTCGCCGGTGACCAGGGTGGGCGGCCCGTGCCAGCGGAAAAACCCGACCCAAGTGTCTGCGAGTACCCGGCCCTCCTCCCGCAGGGCCTCGCGATGGGTCCAGGGGACGATGTCCTGGTCGCCCGGCTCGGCGCTGAGTAGTGCGATCGCCGTCTTCACCGCCCACCTCGCGATGATCGCTTGGCTGTCGGCGCCCAGGCTCATCGGGACGCCTCTCGCCATCGGGACCAGCCACGGGATCACCTCGTCCTCCAAGTGGTGAAAGTGTTCGTTGCACCCCGCGCAGAAGATCCTGGCGCGATAGCTTCCGAACGAGATCGGTTGCCTTCGGGGGGCTCGCCCGATCTGCATGGCATTTCCGGCCTCTATGTCTCCCTTGATCGCCAGCTGCTTGGAGATCCAGCCCGGGATCACGTGCTCCATGCTGTTTGCACTCGCACCGCAGAAGATGCACCGCTTCTCGGGCTTGATCGGCGGGACGAAGACCTGCCACCGATCAGCCGGCCCATCAAGGGTGAGGTGGATCCCACATTTCGGGCAGTCCCGATGGCCGGAGTCGGGGCTTTTTCCTGTCACGTGGTGCGGGTCCGTCGAACGAGATGGCCTCTCCGCACGCAGGGCAGTCGAATCCTTCCTGGGTCCCGGTGACGAGTAGGTCGGGATCGGTCGCCATCTTGAGGTACATCAGTCGAACCTGGCGCTCGCACTCTTCCTCGGGGTCATCCTGCTGCGGTCGTTCTGCCTCCAGCTCAGGATTGAGGTCCTCGACCAGCACGATCCAGTGAGGGGGAATAGGTCCGCTCGGAAGCGGCGGCAGGCCAGTCAAATCAAGCTCGCGGCACTTGACGATGCGCACCTGGTGCTGGGCCTCGTCGACTTTCGCTTCGGCCTCTGCTTGGCTCTCTGCTTCGACTGAAACGCAGCGTCCCATCCGGACTGGGAATCTTTCAGATGCCCATGACGCGCGGAGAAACGACGGCGACGCGGGCGGTCGAGTGGGAGCCGCGAGTCACCCGCCCAGGACCAGAAGTGCGCTCTGCCTGATCCATGCCGGCGCGTAGAGTTCACGGTCGATACGGGCCATGACGCTGTAGTAGTACTGGCCCTCGGGATAGAGTTCGAGGAGTTTTTGCAGACGGCTGCGAGTCAGTTTCTGGGCGAGGAAGTCGGCCGCCGCCTCGCGGGTCGCGAGATCCTCGTGTCGAAGAAGGGGCCAGACCGCCGCCAGCGTGTCCCCGTCCAGAGCTTAGTCAGCGAGGTCTTTCAGTCCGACCTGGACGACCGAGGCGTGTCCCATCGCCAGAAGGGATCGCGCCACCGTCGGTCGATCCTCGCTCAACTCGAGGGCCGCCTGAGCGGCCTCGTCGCGGTGTCGCCACGAGTGACCAGCCACCTCTAGAAGGCCCGAGACGTCGGATCGCCCACCGGAGCGCCGCAGAATCTCGATTGCCAAGGAGGCAACTTCGGCTTCTTCGGAGCCGAGGTGCTTGCGGCCGAAGCGGGCACTGTCCGGCGAAGGATTCTCTGCGAGGACCCTCAGCGCCGCGACGCGAAAGCGCCGAAGCACGAAGTCGGCGACTTTCGACCAATTCTCGAGGCTCGCCCCTGCTGCACCGCGAACCTGATCTGCGATCTCGGTTCGCTGGGCGTCGGTGAGATCCGTCCGGTGCATGGGGCGAAATTTCGCCTCCACCGCTCCCCGGAGCTCGTCTTCGAAGAGTCGCACTTCGGTGGCCCGCAGCTCCGCGAAATCGGTCTCGAGGTCGCCGAAGAGTCGATCCCGGAAGCGCGGGTAGTCCTTTCGCGCGAGTGCCTCATAAATCCAGTAGGAGTCTCCGACAAACCAGCGCAGCGTTGAGTGGAGTTCCTCCGTCGAGCGCAGTTCGGCGAACCGCACGTGCAACCCGTCGGTGTCGGCCTGCCATGTGGCGTCCTTCATTGCGAGTTGAAACTGCTCCTCGCTCAGCTTCCACCGACGCTTGAGCGCGAGCTCGCAGGCCAGGAATCGAACCGAGCCGTCTACCTCCGTCTCAATTCGTCCGAGCACATCTGCCTTACGGAGGCGAGACGCCGAGTCCAAAAGCCGCAGGGCGAGGCGATCCAGAGCGAGCGAACCGGAGCCGAGACCTTTTCGGATCAAGCTCTCGGGAAGCTGCCTGGCGGCCTGGATCAGGTTCTCTTCGATCGCCTCTTCAAGATCGTCGGGCCTCTTCAGAATCCTGCGCAGAGCGGTGGCCGGTGCCTCACGGGACTGAATGGCCGTGACTGCCTTCGCGACTGCTGCGGCATCGTCGTGTGCGGCCAATTCGCCTCGAAGTGCCCGAAGATCGGTGCGGGTCCCGTGCCGGGCCAGCATCGCCAAGGCGACGCCCGCGTCCAAGTCGCTTTTCCCAGCGAGCGCGGCTCGAACGATCGCGCGTCGTTGGCCAGAGGACGGACCGCGTTCGGATTTGGTCAAAACTTCAACTGCCTGTCGGGCCGCAGCCGAACCACTGCTTCCGAGTGCAAGTAGGCAGACCCGAACCATGACCTCCGAAGAAGCCGCGTTCCTGAACCAATACCAGCCAGGTGCGTTGGCAGCTCCGATGTTTGCGATGACGGTGCGAAAGAGATATGCCAGCTCGGCTTCGGTTGGTTGAACCTCTGATCGGTCGCGGTAGAGGCCGTTGAGTTCGTGGACGCCGAGATCCTCGGTGCTCCGCAGTAGGGAGAGTGCCGTGGACGTCGCCAGGTGGGCCCTGGAGGCGATCGCGCCCGCAGAGTCTCGCTCCTCGCCGGAGAGCAGGCGTGAGAGACTCAGCAACGCATCGACGGCCTGATCGACGCCGGGATCTCCGGCCGTCGGCGGACGGACCGGAACCGGATCGGGGGCCGAAGGCCCGACAGGATCGGCACCGTCCGGACTGCCGGTCAAGAGTTCCCATTTGCGCGCCTGGCGCTCGAAGACCGGAAAGACCTCGGCGACTGCAGCGAGGTTGAGATCCTCGTAGACGGGGTTGATGTTAGAAGGGAGCTGCACGTCAGGCGCCCGGAATACGAGCACGCGGTCGCGTAGGTGGGGGCGCTCCAGGGCGGAGTTGATCTCGAGGACGATGTTCTGCCGGGTGTTGATCTCGCCGCTCTCCAGTTTGGAGTCCGGCGTCGCCAGGGCGACCAACATCGACGATCTGTTGAGGTAGAAGTCGACCTTGGCGGCAGGATCGGAGGCGCCTCCCTCTGGCAATGGCTCGTCGGAAACGATCACGCCGTATAGGCCGCATGAGTTGATGAACTCCCGAAGCGGGCGGGCGACGCTCGCTTTCGAGGCTTCGGAGTGGCTAATGAACACCACCGGTTTTCCGTCGATCATCGCCGGCCCAGCCTATGTCGGCCGAAGGC